>OMNZ01106393.1:0-10728 GCA_900303255.1 Lesueurigobius sanzi | reverse complement strand
CAGTCCCAGTGTCCTGTATACTGACAGCCCCAGTCTCCTGTATACTGACAGTCCCAGTGTCCTGTATACTGACAGTCCCAGTCTCCTCTATACTGACAGCCCCAGTCTCCTGTATACTGACAGTCCCAGTGTCCTGTATACTGACAGCCCCAGTCTCCTGTATACTGACAGTCCCAGTGTCCTGTATACTGACAGTCCCAGTGTCCTGTATACTGACAGTCCCAGTCTCCTGTATACTGACAGCCCCAGTCTCCTGTATACTGACAGCCCCAGTCTCCTGTATACTGACAGTCCCAGTCTCCTGTATACTGACAGTCCCAGTCTCCTGTATACTGACAGTCCCAGTCTCCTGTATACTGACAGTCCCAGTGTCCTGTATACTGACAGTCCCAGTGTCCTGTATACTGACAGTCCCAGTCTCCTGTATACTGACAGTCCCAGTCTCCTGTATACTGACAGTCCCAGTCTCCTGTATACTGACAGCCCCAGTCTCCTGTATACTGACAGTCCCAGTGTCCTGTATACTGACAGTCCCAGTCTCCTGTATACTGTTTGTTCGGCAGAGAACTTAAGTCCCTGATTTGGCCCCTGCAGCCTATTGGTGATTCTATGGTTTAGGCCTATATCACGTTTCGATGAATGTTTCTTCAGCTGTTTAGTGACAACATTTTCTCACTGGACTAGACCTTCACTTTGTTACACCAACTTGACTTCAGAAAGAGAGACAGTTGCCTCCAAAATGGCGTCTCATTCCTTGTGACACCTCAACCTGTCACTCAGCCCTGAGCTTCCCTGAGCTGACACATACTGTGCATCTGCCTTCCTCTCTTCTCTCTCCTTGCTCTCTTCTCTCTCCCTGCTCTCTTCTCTCTCCCTGCTCTCTTCTCTCTCCCTGCTCTCTTCTCTCTCCTTGCTCTCTTCTCTCTCCCTGCTCTCTTCTCTCTCCCTGCTCTCTTCTCTCTCCCTGCTCTCTTCTCTCTCCCTGCTCTCTTCTCTCTCCCTGCTCTCTTCTCTCTCCTTGCTCTCTTCTCTCTCCCTGCTCTCTTCTCTCTCCCTGCTCTCTTCTCTCTCCCTGCTCTCTTCTCTCTCCCTGCTCTCTTCTCTCTCCCTGCTCTCTTCTCTCTCCCTGCTCTCTTCTCTCTCCCTGCTCTCTCTCCCTGCTCTCTTCTCTCTCCCTGCTCTCTTCTCTCTCCCTGCTCTCTTCTCTCTCCCTGCTCTCTCTCCCTCTCACGCACACACATTAACCCGAATTATATGGCCCCAACTTCAAACGATTTTGCACACACTCCAAAGACTAAAAATGAAGCATGGGTCTAAATGACTTGATTGCTGAGTAGTAATCTTGTTTTGAGTAGCTTCAACCAGATTTATTACTGTCATCTAGATTATTTAGGTTATGTCATGACATTTCTGGCTGGTTCTAGGGTAATCTATCTTGAAATAACAAACTAAAACTACCAATAGGACAAGACAAAATTGTCCTTACTCCATTGGCTTTATGCGTTAAATAATCAAATAAAAGTCAAATAATAGGCCTATAGGAAAAATTAGCAACTAAACCTTATAGTGGATCTAGATATTTATTTTTTGTAGCGCTGGTTCCCATAGATGAAGGTTTCTGTCCAACTATGACTTGTCAGTGGAGGATCTTCACACAAGAACTGCCTGACACTGAGACTTCTGAGTGATCGACAGCCAAAAGGGCATTACCCGAACACAGACAGTGGGGAATCTGCTCGGCAACAGCTGCTGATGTCATGGCTAAGGTGTGCAGTCTCCTTTTATTTGTTTAAAGTCAGTGATGCAGCACGTGAGCCCAGCTGTTGTACAGTAAAGAGAGAAAGAGAGAGAGGGAGAAGGAGAGGTGGCTGAGTGAAATGATGCTGGCAGCTGACAACAGATCAGTGCAACAATGGGGAATGTTGAAGAAAACAGCATGTACTCAAAAAAAGATGGTACCGAGGAGAGGGGCCAGGTAATGGACACAAAAATATTGTATGCAATCTTTTAAAATACAAACAAAATAAACACGGAACTTCACAATGGTGAATTTAAGTCTACTTTATAGGTACACTGTGCAACATATTGGATTATACTGTATAACATGCACCTAATGACCAGCTAGACACAGAAAATAATAATTTTTGCAGTGGGTAATGAAAGAATGGATTTGGATGAGGACCTAACCTATTTAAATCTCATATTTGGCTGCCTCTAGTCAACATCTCCATGGAGACGAGCTGGAGACGTCCCGCTCCCAGTCAAGTTACAAGTCAGGTCTCACAGCTGGAGACGTCCCGCTCCCAGTCAAGTTACAAGTCAGGTCTCACAGCTGGAGACGTCCCGCTCCCAGTCAAGTTACAAGTCAGGTCTCACAGCTGGAGACGTCCCGCTCCCAGTCAAGTTACAAGTCAGGTCTCACAGCTGGAGACGTCCCGCTCCCAGTCAAGTTACAAGTCAGGTCTCACAGCTGGAGACGTCCCGCTCCCAGTCAAGTTACAAGTCAGGTCTCACAGCTGGAGACGTCCCGCTCCCAGTCAAGTTACAAGTCAGGTCTCACAGCTGGAGGCGTCCCGCTCCCAGTCAAGTTACAAGTCAGGTCTCACAGCTGGAGACGTCCCGCTCCCAGTCACAGTGTACTTTGAGCCATCATTTGTCTGCAGATTGTTATTATCATATTGGATCATGTGACATTTATGTTTTATTGTGATGGAAATGTGTTATGTTTGTTTTCTATCTGCAACAAACAAAGTATGTTGGTTTATAAATATGTTTCACGTTTGCTATTCACAGAATAAAGAATGATACAGTGCAAAGGTTATGCTTCTACAGGCTGATTCAGTCCAGTCTGACCCCACCACTGTACAATCATCACAACTTCTAGCTTATGACTTATTTTTACATGGTCTTTTTTTTTGTAAATACAGCTTTTGAAAAAGTATTGCAGACTTTTAAGGCTTGATGATATTTTAAATGTACACTTCCAAACACCCTCCTTGTTGCTCTGGTGCACTCTGTGAAGCAGAGCCACAGATGCAGCTGTCAGGCCTGAGCCGAGGCCAGTGCACAGGTCTGTTCTGCCAAACGCTGTCGCATAGCAACTCATATTTTTACATTTCCCAAGAGCCAGTTATGTACTTATCACTCTATGCTATATAGCATGTATAGGGCGGATTGCCCTAATGTGGGACATTTTCTCCATTTCAGACTTGAGGAGCTAATTATGGATAGAAAATAATTATTGAAGTACACAATCCATCCCATTCTGAAATCCTCAAGATGTTTTCAATTCAAATCTGAAGAAAATGTGTTGATACACACAGGGTTGAAATACAAAAACGAATCAAAATGAAGTGAGTTGTTCTAAAGCGGGACACTCGTTTTCCTGAGGTGGGACAGTTAAATCCCATATTAATCAGCTTGTGTATATGTAAATACTGACTCATTCTTGACCTCTGTGCTTAGTCTCTCGTTCTGCATTGGTCAGAACTAATGTTTTCTTTAAAATATTTTTGAACTTTTTCATACAGTACATGTCATCCATTCTACCACTGGTACATACTATTTGTTTCCACACTGATTTTATTGGGTGAATTCACAATAGGCTGGTTGGAACCTTCATTTAAACTGCTGTGGTGAGCTTATGAAGTCACATGTTGATCCTGTCTGTCTAAAAGACCTTTGCTTCAATCACACCCATGTGCATAATGTAATCACACATGCACCATCACAATTTAATTAAATACACATGGATCTTTATATTCATAGTTCTAATATGCTACTTTAGTTCTATTGAGCCTTTATATAATACCAATTACAACCGTCCCACAATAGCCAAATAGAAACACAGATTTCTTAAAGTGGGACAGTAGCAAATGTGACTGTAGTGACAATATACAGCATTTTTCTTTTGTGAAAATATTACTCCCTTGTTTTGTTGAAATTTCCTGTGGAAAAAATGATCATTTTGTTGACTTGCAGGAGGTGTTATCCCAGAAAACTCTCAATTTAAAATTGTGTTAGCCCAGTACAATAAAGGCTTTTCAGAAAATAAATAGATAATTATAATGTGGGAGGAGTGCCTTGGTTCTTCGTTTTTCCCAGAAGATTCTCAGTTTGAAGGCCATCACCCTGATCTGTGATTGGACACTTCATAGACCATGTGGCTGTGATAACCCAATACCACGGCTTTGTGATACCATTGGGTTCATGAACTTCAGAGGGATTGGCTCTGGGACTTAGGTGCCCCACATTAGGCAGTGTCCCACTTTAAGGCAATCCATTTGCTCAGCATTTCTCCACAAAGCTCTTTACATGGGGTCGCTGAGAAAGGTCTTTATCTCTGTAGATGAGGTGCAGTCATTAATAATGATTATTATTGTCCTGTACAAATACTTCATTAAAATAGTTCTATTTTAAACAAAGACCCCCATGATGGTCCCAGACCCACTGGAGCTATACTTAGTAAACTTAGTAAATACTATACTTAGTAAATGTAACTTCTGCACTGATCACTTCTCTCCAATAGAGGGAGGTATTGTGTTTCGTACCAAAAAGAATGAAGAAACTGGTTTCCCACTCCAGAGTTATGTGTTTGACGTCATAACAGAGCAACTGTATGGCAGTAGCATTTCATCACAGCGACTTTAACTTTGCAATGTGTTCTATTTAGATCTAAACATGTTTAGTTATATTTATTTATATATTAAGTGCATTTAAACATATGACACTGAAAAATCAATAAAAATAACAAAAGTCACTATGTCATAGGACTGAGACTAAAAGGCCCTATGTATTTAAATTGAATGACTTTAGTTCTTCTCACTGATTCCACGTACAGACAGTCAGAGCTGATGATGCTTTCTATGACATGAACACATCCATTTAGTGATAATGACTCAGTCAATAAAACATGGCCCTCGAGTTACAGTCTCAGGCTCTGCTCCTCACACTGTGGCTCCTCTCCTCAGAGGTCAGGGGTCAAACAACACTGATACTGTTTATGGAGACATGTAGTTTCAATTTTAGATATTGTATTTTTTTTGCAGGCTACACTCACTGAGAAGCTGTTCCCTTGAGACTCACTGAGCTTGATCAATTCATCTTTCATTTAAACTGAAAAAGTAGGTGACTTCTCAATGTCAAGTGTTGTAATGGCCCCTACAGGCTTTTGTGGAGCAGACTATGAGGTCATCCAGGAGCCATGAGAGCTGGAAGGTGAGTGGGGACTAATGTCAGTATCTCTCTGACTGAAAACCTTGCACACCCACAAGTCCATCACTTTAGACATGCCGTTTTTATCTTCTCCACTAGATGTCAGTCTTTAGCTCCAATTGTGGCATGATTGATTTATGACGCTGTTCTTTTAGCTTATGCATCTCCATGAAGATTTGTTTACTGTGGCCCAGGCTTTGGACATACAGACACCATTTAGTATTTACACACAGCTGTATTAGTTTCTTAACATGTAGCCATTACTGATATAACATCTAATATATAATATATAACATATTATATATAAGATCTGATGGAGTTCAGTGAGCGCAGTCCGCAGACAGTTTGAATGGGTCAGGAGAGCTATTTTGCGTTACACTGTCTGTCCGGACAAAAGCTTTTGATGTAAATGTGCAGCTAATCAATAGACCACACTACAGCAGCAACAATAGGCCCACTGAAGGCTCCCGAGGGCCCACCGGGGAATCACACTCATTTATTTAAGAGCTGCAGTTCTGCCAGTTGGGCCAGCATTACTCCAGAAAAATATATTACAAAGTCATCGTCTGGAAAATGAGTTTGGCAGAAGTGGCAAAGGAAAGAGCACACTACTTACTACCAGCATATTTTAATTTAGTTTTAGTCTTTTCATGAATATATTTTTGGCGATCTTAATCATGTTATTTGCTTCTGTACATAAGATGACCAAAACTTTAGTTTTGAATAAACCAATAAATACAAATTCTTCTACATTGTCATATATTTTTTGTACTCGGAAGACAGAATGAACTTTTTTGTGAAATGATTTAAAAGGAAGTCATGGACACGTCACTGCACCATCTTGTGACGCTTCTGAAGAAGTTTGCAGTTAGCAGACGAAACCGGTAAAGAAGCTGAAGAAAAACCTCCTGTCTTTTAAGAAGAACATCGTAATATATTTTTGTACTAAGAAGAAAGACAGTATTAACTTTTTTGTGAAACAAATTCCTCTATATTTTGTTGTCGGACTATTCTCTTAGTTTTGCATACTTACAGGAAATGAGCATAAATAGTTAAAATACTATAGGATTTGTTCATTCTGTTTTCAGATCCAGATCAATAACATCATAATTTATTATATCTGAAGATCTCTAGCTCACGTGTTGTATACAGGCGACATGAGGCAACATGAATAATTTAAATAAATAATAATAGTAAATAATAGTTCTATGATTGGCAAAAACATTGTTGACAAACAGAGCAGTTGTATCACTGTGATTTACATAAACGTTTACGTTTACATAAGCTACACGTCTGAATGCATCAGCTGTTGCCCACAACACAATAACAGCGATGGCTCCTATTGGATGCACAGACGGTACAACCAAAGTTGTTGGTTGCTGAACGCCAATAAACCAAAAAATAAGAAGAATATATGTTTTATTGCGTGCAGCCAACGTCAATCAAACATAGGAAGCATTTACACATGAGCAACATATATTTTATCTTCAAATGACGGGCCAAGGCTGATGTGTAAGCGCTTTCTCAAGACGATCTTTGGCACGGACTCTTTGACTCACTGGAACAGGGCCATTTCTCATGGAGTTGGCGCATACAGGAGGAGATAAAGGCTTCATGATTGGTGAGTAATGCTTTATTCAGAATATTATTTTAGAATTCAGAACCTTATTTTGAGGATTGCCAAGTATTTTTCCAATTAAATTAAGAAAAGAAAAAAAGATACATAATATGCTTTTTCTTATTTTAAAGTGGACATATCATGCATTTAAATCTTAACAAGAGGCTTAAAATCTTTCATTAGGATGTCTGTACATTGATATTTTACATTTTATAAATTAAAATAATGCCTCTGTGAAGATGACACAATGCTCAAATATAGTATGTGTCAGGGCTGATTTGTCCTGGAGCGCCCTCTACAGGCAACAGGGGGAATCGCATTGTAAAAAACAAACAATTAACGTTGATTTAAACATGTGGCTGTAGCGCGACGGAGCGGCTGGGTCCAGAACAGGGGACAGAAAGGCTCAGAACTGATCAGTTTTGGGTTATTAGCTTTAAAAATGCGGAGGACAGTTTGGGAGTTTGAACAATGACGTAATTGTTACCAGGAAGTACAAAAACAAGCGCTGCAGAAGTCAACATGACAGGCCCAACGCAAACAGGATTCATTCAAAACTGCGTGAATGAAGTGAAATACTGCTCCAGGTCTGTTTTTGACGAGGGAACAACATTAAACATTACACAAGCTTAAAAAAAATCGATTTAGCATGATATGTCTCCTTTAAGTGCAAAAATACTTCCATTGGCAAATCATTTTACTTGGCAAGTCAAAATGACTCAAAATAAGATCAAATATTCTAAATTCAAGCACATTTAACTTCAAGGGATGAGTTTTTGCAGTGTGAAATGTTGTGGTAACCTGTCTGGAGAACAGGAGATGTGGTCCGTGTTCTGCCGCTGGAGTGGTTCTGTTTGAAGATGGTGGCACCCTGGACAGTTGGCACTAGCTGCTCCGAGAGCACACAGTTGTGCCAGGGATAAGGTGCTGTTTATGCTCTGGGTTGCCATCATTTGTCCTGATATTCAGTAGATTCTGTATGTAGTGTGTATGATATTTGTTTGGCATCAATATCAGGCTGCAGGGCCAATGCTTGACTAATATTGCAAGACCATTGTTCACCCAAAATGAGCCAAGCAGTCTCCTCTATAACCAATCTTTCTGCTTTCTTTGCTTCTTTGGTATGAACACTCATTTCAGCTACAGTTAGACTCTCAATCAGTCTTATTCCAGTGACTGTGCCATCTGACACATCATCATTTCCATGTTATGCATTTTTCTTTATCTTTACGAAGCTCCACAGACTTCTACTCAGATGGTTTCTTGTTATGTTAAGCACACTCTCCCTCTTTCCTTTTACGGGTGCAACCTAATTATCAAATCTTTCTGTTGTAGCTCGAGGCGCTCTCACCGGAGGCAGTGTGAGAATCTCAAAAAGAACAAAGAACAAGCTCTTTTTTTTGTTCAGGTATCAGACAACTGCCCAGGGAGATGAGATGTTGCAGCCATGGGTCTAAGTTCAGCGGATTGGCCAAAATACTATTTCAACATTACTCGAGTAGAAGCAGTGGTGGAAAGTAATAAAAGTAAAAGTAAAAAGTACTATTTTTAGGTACTTGGCCAATTTTACAAATTGTATGAATACATTTTTGTTTTACTTCACAGCATTTTAGAAAAATAAACTATACTTTCTACTCCACTACATTATTTGGACTGGTTTAAAAGTATTTTGATACAGATTTCACAAATTACCTCTTTTTACTGATCATTCTGTAAATGTAAATCTGTGGTAGGGTTGTTCTGAACAGAATAATAAAGTAAAAACACAGCAGCAACATCTCCAATAGTCTCTTCTGTTTAACCTGGTTTAGTCAGATACAAAAGCATCATTCTTCTCATGCACATGTAACTCTTAAAAAATCAGAGTAAAACACTTTTCCTTTTTCCTTATATAACTTGTATTTCCTGTATTTGTACTTTTACTAAAAACTGAGTACTTCTGCCACCACTGAGTAGAAGGTAATGTCTAAACAACTACACATCAATCCAAATAGCTCATAATCGTATCAATAATCTGCTTTTATGTAACAAAACTAAATTGCTCTTTGCTGTCAGAGAAGTGGCACGGTTTCTAAGAATAGCTCTCTCCTCATTGTTCCCCACTGAGCGCACAATGATGGATCACAGACCGCTTCACTTTGCTCTGTCCACTCGTCTCGCTGCTGTGCTACAGGACAAACACAGGGGAGAAGAATGGTCCGGAACAGTGCTCTGATTTTCTGCGTCTTACAAGTAAACGCAACGCCAAAGTGCTTTACTAAAGTTTACACAAAATTGCAGACTCTGCGAAATTTGAAGCTGTCAGCAATAGTTGTCAGACATCCAAATCAGGGCCGGCCCACGCCAAATTACAACTTTTATTTTTGTTTTGATGTGGAGTGCCTTGCCAAAGGACACAATGGCAATGCAAACCGGCTCAAGCTCAAAAGCTCTTAGTCGATTGGCAGGAGAGAAAAGGACAGAATAATTAGGGGTGCACCGATCGGATATCGGAGCTGATACCGGGAAAAAAACTATATCGGGTATCGTTTCCGAATATCCGATACTGAACCGATACTTTCACAAACTTAATCTAAGTGATTATGGAGATGCTGTATGCCATTTGACCAGTGTTGGGAGTAACTCATTACAAAAGTGATTTCAGTAAGTTTTCAGTAACTGGGGAATATAATATATTACTTAAACAAAATACAGTAATATATTAGTCATTACAATTGAATTAACTCAAGTTACTTCAAGTTACAAGAGCAACTCCCTCCAAATAAGATGCAGCACCAAATGTGACTTGTGTAATTTCATCAAAACAAACCAAGAGAGAATGGAGACGACTGAGGAAAAGGAAATCTTTGATTGCACTTTAGCTCAGTGGCTTTATTCTCCCTTTTTTCAGTTTATATTTTGCTAAAAGTAAGTCAAAGGTAACTCAAAGTAGTGTAACTGAGTTAATTTTTTGGAACAGTAATATGTAATACAGACCTGTTACATTTTTAAAGCTGTAACTACTAATATAGAATATATTACAATTTTTAAGTAACTTGCCCAACACTGCATTTGACGGCTCTTAATCTGTTCAATTCAGTTATTGGATTAGTTTGACACTTTGCAAAATACTGCCTTTAGCATCAGTAGGCTAATGCTAGTGTGACCAAGTGAGGGCGATGGTGTCTAATTTATGATATAATGTTCATCCATAACAACGCCACTGGTTAAACCAGAAAGATATTTTATCCTAAACTAAAAGGCTACACAGGTTCGCTGACTGAAGTGACAGAAACACATAGATAACAATGACAGCAGGGCTTAGAAATATATATATATATATATATATATATATATATAAATATATATATAAAAAACCAGAACATTTACATACACTGTATAAAAAGACACATACACATTTTTTTTGTCATTGTTTGACATGAAATCAAAATAAACGTTTCCTGTTGTAGGTCAATTAGGATAAACCAAAATTATTTCTATTTGCTAAATGCCAGAATAATGACAAAAATAATTTTTTAGACATTTTTTTAAAATTATTTTCTTTAAAGTCTACACGTTTGTGTAGGTCCTCAGTCGTACAGTCGTACGTGCCTACGATTTAAAGTCTACAGTTTACATACAGCTCATTAGTATTTGGTTCCATTGCCTTTAAACTGTATGACTTGGGTCAAACATTTGGATATTCTTCCACAAGCTTCTCACAGCAGTTAGCAGGAATTTTGGCCCATTCCTCCTGACAGAACCAGTATAACTGAGCCAAGTTTGTAGGCCGCCTTGCTCGCACATGCCTTTTCAACTCTGCCCATACATTTTCAATAGGGTTAAGGTCAGGGCTTTGTGATGGCCACTCCAAAACATTGACTTTGTTATCCTTAAGCCACTCTGTAACCAGTTTA
>OMNZ01106376.1:0-11329 GCA_900303255.1 Lesueurigobius sanzi | reverse complement strand
CATTGTAACAAATAGGGCACAATTTGGCACTTTTTGGCCAAAAAAACTCAAATTTGTAATAATGAAATTGAACATTTTGGATCCTATTTACACACTGCAAAAAGAGATATATTGATAAGTAAAATTAGCTTGAATTCAGAATATTTGACGTTATTCTGAGTAATTTTAGAAGTAAAAGTAAAATTATCTTTTTTTTAACTTATAATAAGAAAAAGCATATAATTTGAAGTCAAATTTGATTTATTATCTAATTTTAAGTGCAGGAAATCATTTTTTTCTTAATTGAAGTGCTAAAATACTTGTTCCATTGGCAGATAATCTTACTTGACAAGTCAAAATGACTAAGAATAACATCAAATATTCTGAATTCAAGCTAATTTTTACTTATGAAGATATCAATTGTTGCAGTGCAGTATATATTTAAAATACAGCCCCCCCCCAAAAAATACACTTTTTTTGTGAACACATTTTTTAAAACAGACTAAAATAAACAAGGATTGTCTCTAAAAGTGGCAAGTCCCCAAAAATGGGGACCTTAGGGCTTAAGAGGTTAAAATGACTGGAATTAAGAATATTTGACCGTAATTTGAGGAATTCTGATTTGCCAAGTAAAAAAATCCGCCGATGGAATACGTTTTTTCCCCTTATTTCAAGTATCATGAGATTTATCATCTATTTGTAAGTGCAATAAGAAATTGCATCTTATATTAGGAGCAATATTATGTATTTCCCTGTTCCAAGTGCAAAAATACTCATTCCATTCGCGGATAAAATGCTCAAATCAAGCTCAAATTTAACAGATTTTTAGATTAGTTTTATGTCTAATTTTTTTCCTCCAACCCAGTTCTGCCTATTTCAGTATGATTACTACTGTTTGCAAACCTTTTTTCGTCTTGATGGCACATTTCCTGACTTTTTGCACCCCCTTGTGTGATCCTGTCCTAAGAGCGGTTGTAACAAGTAAAGTTCTCCATTGTGAGATCAATAAAGATCTTATCTTATAAGTCCTGCCCCCGTGCATTTTCATTGGACGACACTCCTAGTGGGGCCTTTTGTAGTTAGTTTAAGTTTATTTTTAAATTTTAATTATGGTTAGGTAGAGTTTCAAGTTTAGGGTTAGGTAAAGGGATATGGTTAAGGTTAGAGCAGTGCAGGGGGCGTGGTCATGGCAGAACTGGGTTGGAGAGAAAAGGGTTAGGGTTAGGGTTAGGGTTAGGGTTAGGGTTAGGGTTAGTTTTTCCAGTGTATGTCATCTGCAGTTAGAATCAAACATGTGCAAGTATGTGCTACAACAGTTCACTAAAGGCTTTACAAAGGTCAACCAGGGCAGATTAAAAGCACAAACCATTAATTCAGAAAATCTAATCACAGAAGAGATAAATGATATAGAGTGGTGATCACAGGCAGGTGATAGCGCTGACCTGAGGGCATTAAACTAAAATATAAAACATCATTGTCTTACATCGTTGTAGTGTTATAGGCTATATTTTGCTTTATCTATATTTAAAACGATCTTTCTGACAAATTATAAATGATTTCCAAAGATAAAGCAGGGAATTGATTACAAAGTAGCAGGAGAAGAAAGTAGTTGAACCTGACCGATGTGATGTCTGAGCCCCGTCAAGACTCGCTCAACTTCACACAGGTAAGATTGGACTCAGAAGAATACTGGTGCAGGTGAACAAATACAGTTGAACAGGCTGGGACATGGAGAAGGGAGTCAGTAAGGGACTAAACATAGACTGAACAGGCAGAACTGGTGATGATTGGTGACCTTGATTTGAGCAGGTCAGTAAAATGATCTGTCCTAAGTATTTGTGCACAAGTAAGCTAGTTTAAATGTCTTATTGCACATAATATTAGAAAATAAATGTATTTTTACTTTAATAAGGGTTAAAAATCATATTCCATTGCCGGATGAATTTACTTGGTAATTCAGAATTACTCTGGAAAGAACAGAACACGATCTCACTCTTACGACTTATTTATTCCAGCAACGTTTCGGTCCCACTGACCTTTGTCAAGCTTTGGGACCGAAACGTTTGTCAAGCAGTGGGACCGAAACGTTACTGGAATAAATACAGTAAGTCATAAGAGTGAGACCGTGTGCGGGAGTTTTTCTGTTCTTTCCAGACTAGTTCCTTGGTCTTCAATGCACCTGTCGTTCCCATAGGTGTGCCGAGTCCTGCTTGTTTGACGAACTAATTCAGAATTACTCAAATTTGGGTCATAAATACTAAATTTGAGTAATTTTAACTCCTCAAGATACATATTTTTTGCTGTGTACACTATAAAATGTTTTAAAAATGTTTCTTTATATACCCCCTGTGTATCAGTGGGATTATATTATATGCATGTGAGGAGAAAAGAAACAGAAAATATGTTAGCAGTTATCGAAGTTATTTGGTGTGGAATTCAAAAAGGGCAACTCGTCAAATTCTCCAGCATGAGAATATTTCTTCTTATCCAAGAGCAGCAGCCTCGAGAGACTATCGTCAGACCTCAAGTATCCTCTGACCTTTATGCCTGACAGCATTTGTTCAAGTTAGAGTTTCTTTCAATAGATTAACATCTTTAACCTTGAAACGCTGCAGTGATTCTCTGAACTCAATTGAACTCTGAGACAGATACAGACAAAGTATTGCTTAAAGTGCCTTGATTTTGTGGCTGTTTACTTGGCTATACGTCTCTTGCTGCCTTTAATCAGACTCTGAACTCCCTCTGTGTCTGGGTCCTGGCCTCGCAGACAGCTCTCACCAGCTTGTCGCACAATGACCATGAAACTATTGCCTGCATTTGTCTGTCTGCCCTCCGCTCTGGCAATTACAGCATTTCAGGAGCCCGTGTCTGGTCCACACACGGCACACGCGCTAGCTACAGCCGCAGCACGCCCTCGACCACATTACTAGTATTGCTCCCAGGCCTATTCACACGCCAGTGGGCCAGGCAGGTGTGGGAATCCCTCAGTGTTGTGTAAAGAAAAATGATGGATGGTTGCTTAGCAGGCAGCTGACAGCGCTCATGCATTAGACAGGGCTGGGTAAATAAATAAGCTCTCCACATACACCCAGAGGAAAACCCACATAGGGAATGCACTAAATCGAGCTAATGTCTTCATAATATAGGTCAGGGCTTGTGTTGGTGTGGGTGATCACAGCGAACATAGAGAACGAAAGATCAATGGCTCGCTAAAGTGAAGGTTGAAAGTTCACGGAAATAGGTTATGTTTTAAACTTTTAATTCTTCTGTATTTGTCTGTATTCTTCTAAGGAAAACCTTGAATTATGAACTATAATTTACCATATATTGAAATGTTGTTGTTTTTTTCAGTTAAATTGATTAAAATAAGAAGTGGAACATAAATTAGTCTTAGAGTTTTCCTTTAAATCAGTAAGTACACATTCTTTGGCATTGTATTGTTTCAGAAAGTTCCCTATAAAAGTTTAACAGTGTTTGCAGAAGTGAAAAACAAAACAAAAGACACACACACACAAAGTATTGAGCCCCAAAAACACAATCAATGATTTATGACACTATTTTCAAAATGATTTTGTCACCATCAAATTTAGCATCTGTGGCTGAATTCCTATGTATTGGGGATCTCACTGTGAAAACAAGTTTAATGTAGTTGTCTTTACGCTCTTTGTTCCAGTGTACAGAAGAAAGCACACAGAGCTGCAGTCCATCCAGCTAGAGCTGCAGAGTCCGGACTGTAAGCTCAGTAAGCTGCGTGCCTCCACCATCATGACTGACTACAATCCCAACTACTGCTTCGCTGGAAAGACGGCCTCCTTAAATGACCTCAAAGAAGTGCCCCGCCGCAACATCTCCCTCACCAGGTATCTACAGTCACTGGGTCCACAACTAGCCAGGAATCACAGGGATAGTCATTGTTAATATGTCCTGTGAAAGCACTTTGATTTACGCCACGGTCACCGACTGAAGACAACAAGTGACCTCTGTATGCATTTCACACTTGCAGTCAAGTGCCAATAATAACAACATACTGACAAACAATGTGCCAGTGTCCTTATCTATAGGCAGCCAAGCATATTTTACTGGTTATTTCATGCCCTTTGGATTACGGTCAAGTTGGACTCACTGACATTCCCTTTTGCAAGTTACATGCCTGCATTATAGTTCGCATGAGCTATTTTGAAAGATTCACAGTTCCCTACATCTCTGCATTGTTTACATTGTTCTGTTGAAATAACGGCATATTTCACGCTCAGTCTTGTCTTAAACCGTGCAATGTTATCTTCAGTTGGTGTAAAACTGTCGGCGTAAATAATGGATGCAGGAGTTAATACTGCATGTGTCTGTGTGCCTCCAGAGGTTTGGGTCACGGTGCATTCGGTGAAGTGTATGAAGGCCTGGCGGTGGGGATTCCAGGTGAACCAAGTCCACTGCAAGTCGCGGTCAAAGTAAGTTGTAATGAAAGATTATCTGAAAATAATTTACACTCAATGTTGTAAAGTAAAAGTAAATACTAGTGGTGAAAGACATACACTTAAATACTTTGTGTAGTTCCTTTGCAGTTAAACTTTAGCGGCTGAAACACTGCATCATCTTTTTGTCTAATTTACAATAGACCCTTCCAGAGGTGTGCTCGGAGCAAGATGAATTGGACTTCCTCATGGAGGCCTTAATCATCAGGTGAGGCAAAGTACAAAACCTAGGCTCTAATTAAGTGCCAACAAGGCAATTCTTCATCCAGCGTTGTTTTTGTCCCCACAGTAAGTTCAGCCACCAGAACATCGTGCGCTGTATCGGAGTCAGCCTGCAGGCCATGCCCCGGTTCATCCTGCTGGAGCTCATGACCGGAGGAGACCTCAAGTCCTTCCTGAGGGAGGCTCGACCAAGACTGGTAGGGCAAACTGTAGCTTCTCACCAAGCACTATGACTCACCTGCTTTTAGATATCAACTCATTAATACACTTATATGATCAGGAACACCCATCAAGCCTCTCTATGGTGGACCTACTCAATGTGGCCAGAGATATCGCTAAGGGCTGCCAGTATCTAGAAGAAAACCAGTTTATACACAGGTAAGAGAACAAGGATTTGATTACTATGTAGTAAAATGCCTGTATATTTTCACCATTTCATGTTTTTTCTGCTATCCAATTTATTATTTTTGAACTTTCGGAATAACTGCCAAATGTATAAACCAACAGACTTTCAGACTCAGATTTGGCAAACGTTATTAATGCCAAAGCAAAATCATTTGCAAACCGCGGAACATTTCGCAAACACTTTGATGTGACCGAAGATCCCACTTTGCCATATCATGTGCTCTCCACATTTATCTGATATATTTACAGTGAGAAGCATCCATCCGATCACAACATATGGCCTGTGCATGCTTTTTGCTCTCCGCATAGTGGCAGGGAGGACAAGTGATGAGTTAGGCTTCACAGCAGCCAGATGGGCAAGCGGCTTGTGTTTTTATGGTCCGTGTCCATGGCATGAGTCAACAAATAGCCTCCTCTATGTACACATTTAATTCCATCTAATAATGAAACTGAGTTGTAAGAGATTCCTAAAATTTGTGTAAATTAAAAACAAAAGCACAGCCTAATGCATTGATTTTGAAGTTGTTCAGAGTCATATGAACACTTGCCTTTAACAAAAAGTCTAAAATACTAATAATATCATGGCTATTCTTTTAAAGCATGCCTGCACCATATCTCTTCTTCTGACTTCTTGTAAATTGGCCTCATCAATCTACCCAGTGTCGGACGCCTTTCTCTCCAATTCCGCTTCTTTATATATAGCCTGCCTTCCCGCTTTCAATGCTGTATTAAAATTCACCCTCGCACCGTCCTTGCATCTAATTTAAAACATTTTCATGGCACCGTGTTTACTTGGGGTTGAGTTGAGGCCAGGTGAACGGAGTGGGAGTTCCAGCCACTTGCCGGGAGCCGCTGTTTTTGGTAGGATCACTGTTAAAAAGACGCCCCGCGGTTTGCTCAGGCAGGTTAATCTACAGGGTTAATGCTTCCTGGGAGAGACATAACACCGCTCTTTTTATTGGCCGCGGACGACTGTGTTTTACGACAACCCCGGCGTTAACAATAGAAACGGCAGCCATCTGAATCAGGGCACAATGCGGGGGAGAGGCGGTCGGTAGGATGGCGTCGTAGCACAGGTGGGTTTTGGAAGTGGCTCAATGAAACGGGCCTTTAAGCCGCAGTTAAAATTCAAAGTAAATACGTTGAACACGGCGAGATGTGAGTTAACGCAGTGGTGCTAACGGTCTGCGCTGCTATAATGGTGTGGCGTCCTTCCCCACAGCTGCTGTGTGGAAGGACGCCACATGTGTGGAAAAACTAGCATGGATTGTTCTTCTCTAGTGACCAAATACAAGCATTCACGGGGCCCTAAGCTGTATTATGTCCTGGGGCCCTCGCAATTTCATTTTGTATGACTATATTCTAATAAATGAGACAAAGAGTCAATTCCTCCACCCTTCAACCTGACTGTGTTTGTAAAAGAAAGTAGACTACACGGCAAAACAAAAGCAGTTGCATAGTCTGCTTAGTAGGTTGGGCCAGCCCTGAATACAAGCCATATTTATGGGCAGACACTGCAGGCAAGATTGATTTTCTTAACTTATAAACTTTCATCTGGAGAAGTTGTTTAAGACTCAACTGATTAGAAAATTATTATTTTGTAAGGCCATCTTCTCAAAATACATTTTTTCTCACATTGTTCTGA
This sequence comes from Lesueurigobius sanzi, assembly GCA_900303255.1. NCBI lineage: Eukaryota > Metazoa > Chordata > Actinopteri > Gobiiformes > Gobiidae > Lesueurigobius > Lesueurigobius sanzi. Next base: position 4,609 of record OMNZ01106376.1, on the reverse strand, counting down.
CAACTTCTTTACTAAAGAAGTTCCTACAGACTCCAAAACTCCAGTCTTGTAATATTTTGAAGGTTTGTTCAGAGGGATTCAATATTTAATTCCGAGGCTGATTTATTGACTTTGGAACCCCCCAAAAAAGACAAAATTTTAATTTTGACAGATTTATTCACTAATACGTAACTAGCTTACTAAAAAACTAAACAAGATATCCTAAATCCTCACTGAACAAATCTTTGATTCTAATATGCAATATCATCAATGTTTAGACATAAAATGCCTTATTTTTATATGAAAACATAAAATGACAAAAAACTTATTTTTTTTACTCATATTTATTCTTTATTAATGGAATGCCCCTTGAGATGCAACATCTCATTTCCGAGGGGTCCATACATAGTCCATTTATCTTTATACACAGATAAAATACAGAAAAAACTCCAAAATGTTATTATTAAAAAAGTTATTTTTTTCCCCTATTCAACTGCAGCGTCTCGCCCTAAAATATCACAAAAATGTTGATCTGAGATAAATTTGTGCTCAATGGTTGACTAGATCCATTCAGACAAACACATAAAGGTTAGTCGTCCTGCTTCTCCTGCTTGGTTTGATGAATGAATGTGAGATCCCAAAACTGATCAAAACCTAAATGTTAAAGTGCATATGAAACATTAGACTACATTTTTACCAAAACAATGTTAACACAATAACACTTAAGATTTAGCTCAAACAAATGAACTAGTTTCGTTTGACATTGTGATATGTATTATTTAACTTCCTTATTGTACATGGAAGTGACATACTGTATGTAGAGTTGAACAATCCATAACTGTTGCCACACGAATACAAATACCAATATGAAAAGTTTATCGAAATTTGTCTTTGTTTTCACCTTAAAACAGAATTCTGCCAACCATATTATACCAATAAGAAATGAGTGAGTGGGAATTCTGTGGAACTTTACCTTTATCTATGTTACTAACTTAAAAAATATATACTTTCTCCCCCAAATCACCAGTCCACTGAAATAAAACTCAAATCAAGACTTTCCGCAAAAGTGAAAGAATATAACAAAAAATGAAACACCCCTTACCTGTACTGTATATGTATTCTTTTATTATTGTAGTTGAATTTTATTTTATGCTTGAAATGAAATCACTAGCTTTACATCTTCATAACAATTCTGTCAGATAACTGCCCCGGACATAATGTTGTTATTATTCACTTGTTTCCGATGCATGGTATAATAGAGGGGGGCAGCTGCTAACCATTTCTGGCACGGTAAAGTGGGGCAGCCGAGTCGAGAACTTCACATTTTTAGAAAACCCTCACTTTCAATCAGCCCTAACTATGGCTTCATCCTCATTGTGTCATTTCTCGCACAAGTTCATCTCAGTACACACACAAAAAACCAAACCATAGGATTCGGGGGATTTTTGGATGGTATAATCAAAGGCCTTTAATGTTTTTTTAAGTTAGATGAAACAAATGTCTCGCTTTTACAATGTATGTTGGTTGTGCAGGTTTTTCTTTTTTAATTCTCTGCAGACAATAGCAATGTGTGTGCGGAGTGTACGTGCGTGATTTTTCTCCAATAACAACCGAGTTCAGCACAAATATGATCTTTCTACTCAGTCTATTCCAATCTTGACTCTGGTTGCACCATGTGGGTAGAGCCATAAAAGCATACAGTGCTGGAAAGAAGCATCTCAGCAGCTAGCCCACGGCATCGGCTGGTTCCACTAAAGTGAAAATCAACAGGGGAGCGCTATTCGAGCTTCATGCATCGAAATCTCATTGGTGCAAATATATGGGAAAGATTTTGTAATTTACTGTCAAGAAGCTATATTGAGATTAGAGCCGCTGTGCTGCCATGGTTCAGCATATATGCACACCCACACGTTCTGCGCTATGCAAATGAAAGTAAAGTTTTACGGCCGAACTTTTGCTCATGTCTAAATTTCTTTTTCTTTTCTTTTTTTTTTTTTCCAGGGACATTGCAGCACGTAACTGTCTACTGACCTGCAAGGGACCGGGTCGTGTGGCTAAGATTGGAGATTTCGGGATGGCCAGGGATATATACAGGTAAGGATCCGTGACAGACGGCATCAGTTGTCTGTGCGGCGATAATAAGCGATGTCCTTGGAAACAGTCGTGCTCCACTCGGGCAGAACATTATGACCATGCAGCTATCCGACTTGTGAATTATGGTGTCTTTTTATCACGGCATAAACTTCACACATGGAAGTCTTTATTTCTCACTCTCTAAGTTACTGTTGCTTATTCTGCACCTGTTGTCATTTTGTCATCAAATGTCATGTAAATTTGCGCTTGTCAACCAGAAAGTGATTGAGCTGCCTCCAAATGTTCAAACTGTTCACCCCCTCTATGCAATAAATGACAAATCCAATTTTGATCTCTGTCCAACAAATAAATGAAACCAAAATTGAAAATATAATCACAGCATTGAATTGCAGCAAGGCAAACGATATTTATGGACTTGATACCACTTTTCTTAAACAATACAAGAGCATTTTCTCTGGTCCATTAACAATAATGATTAATCAATCAATTAATGAGGGCACTTTTCCAGCAGCCTTAAAACCTGCAATTATCAGCCCCATATTCAAGTCTGGGGACAAACAAGACTCCGTCCGATAAGCATCCTTCCAGCAGCATCAAAAGTGCTAGAGAAGGTTGTGGCAGAGCAAAAAGCAAATATTCCACAGACTCAGCCTGTTGCTACTTCTTGGAAACTATCAGGGCTTACATGGATCAGGGAAGGGTAGTGGGAGCAGACTTCCTTGATCTACGTAAAGCCTTTGATACTGTCAATCACCAAATACTTTACAATAAATTAAACGAATACAACCTCTCCGCGCTCACCCAAAAGTGGCTAAGATCTTATTTAAGCGACCGGTGCCAGTGTGTACAGGTAAATAACATTCAATCCCCATTTAAAGACTCCTCTATGGGAGTGCCACAGGGGTCTATTTTAGGACCCCTGCTTTTTAGTATCTACATAAATTACCTCCCAAGAGTGTGTTCTGACATCGATTTAATAATGTACGCTGATGACACAGTGATCTTTACCTCTGGAAAGAATGAAGCGGAGGTCGCTGATAAATTAACAAAAGAGATGGAAAAAAGTTGCAGAATGGCTGCAGACGTCCTGCCTCACCTTAAACTTAAGGTGGCCACACACTAGAGGATTTTTAGCCAGATTTTTAGTCTGAGGAGGCATGGCTCAATAAAAATGTCCTCATGTCTGTCCTTAAGTGTGTGTGGTCTGGGCACAGATCTTTAGTCTCAAAAGATTAAAAATCCTCTAGTGTGTGGGCTCCTTTAGATAAATCCCTCTCTATGTTTTTTTTTTTCCAAATAAATGTAAACTACAACAAACTTATGAAATTATATATGAGATATAAATGATAGCACAAAAATCTTTTTTTCCACTCATGGCTAGTGGTTGTGCAAAGCCATTTATTGCCAAAAATTGTTCAGGAGCAAAGAAAAACAAGATGCACAATACTGTATGTAAACTTTTGATCAATGGCATTTGGTTAGTTTCAGGCTTTTGACAGTAAATGGCTTCACGCAACCACTAACTATGAGTGAAATGAAGTTTTTTGTGGTATCATTCATATTGTATGAAGTGCATACGTTTAACTTAACTATAAGATAAGATAATACTTTATAGCTCTCACAATGGAGAAATGTACGATATGTACCCACCATCCGCCCATCCCTCCCCACCTTGCACACACACATGAAAACACGGAGACACAGCCACACAAAACCAGTGGTTCCCTTTTCACTTCCAGTAACACTTATACACAACATACAGTAGGGCAAATAAGTATTTAGTCAGTCACCAATTCTGCAAGTTCTCCCACTTAAAAAGCTGAGACAGGCCATGAAAGACAAAATGCGAAAATAAAATCCAGAAAATCACATTCTGTAAGTCTTCACAAGGTTTTCACACACTGTTGCTGGTATTTTCTCCTTCGTTGCCCGGGCGGTGTGTTTGGGATTATTGTCATGCTGAAAGACCCAGACACCTTTCATCTTCAATGCCTTTGCTGATGGAAGGAGGTTACTCAAAATCTCACGATACATGGCCCCATCCATTCTTTCCTTTACACAGATCAGTTGTCCTGGTCCCTTTGCAGAAAAACAGCCCCAAAGCATGGTTGAGTTTTAGTTGAGTTTTTACCAAAAAGTTCTATTTTGGTTTCATGACATTCTCCCAATCCTCTTCTGGATCATCCAAATGCTCTGTAGCAAACTTCAGACGGGCCTGGACATGTACTGGCTTAAGCAGGGGGACACGTCTGGCACTGCAGTCCCTGGCGGTATAGTGTGTTACTGATGGTAGCCTTTGGTACTTTGGTCCCAGCTCTCTGTCCTGGGGCGTAGTGTGTTACTGATGGTAGCCTTTGGTACTTTGGTCCCAGCTCTCTGCAGGTCATTCACTAGGTTCCCCCGTGTGGTTCTGAGATTTTTGCTCACCGTTCTTGTGATCATTTTGACCCCAAGGGGTGAGGTATTGCATGGAGCCCCAGATGGAGGGAGATTATCAGTGGTCTTGTATGTCTTCCATTTTCTAATAATTGCTCCC
>OMNZ01106374.1:0-12850 GCA_900303255.1 Lesueurigobius sanzi | reverse complement strand
CCCTATTACTGTAATAACACTGTAATATCAGTTATTTTCAAGCTTGTACCACTATATAAGTAGTAACAAGGTAACTACAAAGTATTTACTCTATACTCCCCATGTATTACCACGATATATTTACACTCCTATTACTGTAATTATACTGTATAGCATTATATCTGTTTCTGGATGTGCATTTTAAGTACAACATACTTAAAATGCACAATAATCTAAAGCAGGACTCTTCCGTGTTTTACCAACTCATTATAACATGCCGTCTGTGTAAGTTCTCAGTAGTCCAGGAGGAGCCCCTTTCCTCAAAAAGCATTTGAACATTGTGACACCAAAGTCACACCTTCAGTTGCAACTAAATAGACAGCAAATCTACACTACCTTGATGTTTGTGTGCTGTATGTTTTCACAGGAGTGTGTTGACTTAATGTGATGTTTCTGATCAGAGCAACTTCACCGCAATGTTTACATTCACCTCCTGCGTCACTGCAAAAATAATACAAATGTGCTTAAACCACAATTTGATTTCATTTTTTTTCTGTCTCTCTTTTAAACCAGTTCAAAAATGTGGAGTGGAAACTGCAGGGAGTATAGAGCCTCCAGCCGCTCTGTTCCCCAGCCCTGGAACACTCTCCCCCCTGACCTCCGTAACACTCAGCTCTGGAACACTCCACCCCCCTGACCTCCATAACACTCAGCTCTGGAACACTCCTCCCCCCTGAACTCCGTAACACTCACTCCCACTCTTCAAATACTCAAAAAATCTGTTTAGACAAGCCTTTTCCCCACGGCCATTCTCTTATATTTATGATATTTTAAGTGTTTTTAATTATTTACTTGTTGGTGTAAGGCGACCTTGAGTGTCCAGAAAGGCGCCTAATAAAAAAAATGCAGTATTATTATTATTATTATTATTATTATTATTATTATTATTATTATAGAAACAGGCAGAGTACATGTAAAGAAATCTGCCAATGGAAGAGCCACTTCAGGTGAATAGGGGAAACTTTTATATTGAGTGATATCGATTTGTAACTTTTGCTGTATTTTGTGAGAAAAAAATGTATTGCAAGATTTCTGTGATTAGAAATGCAGCATATTGTGCATAAAAATTGTCAAAATTGCCTATAATGGATAGAGCCAGGTTTAAATATATTGTGGACAACTCCTGTATGACTGAAAACTGTAACAGAGTTACAAAGATTTTCTTAGAGGGGATATTTTGTATAGTTTTTGAATAAGCTAGTTGTGGATAAATCTGTAATTTGTTATTTTGCCTTTTGTTTTGGGGTTCAAGCTCAATAAATCAGTCTAGGAGCAGAGGAATTTTTATTTTTTTTATATATATTGAAGAATCCCTCTGAACAAACCTTCAAAAAATATTCTTAAGTACAAAATGAAGTTTGGAGTCTGTAGGAGAAGGGGAGATCTGTGTAGGTTCTCAGTCGTACAGGAGTTGTCCATCATAGGCAAAGATTCTTCATCTGTACTCTAGTTGAAGTGTACGTTGCAATCTTTATCCAAAGATCTTTGTCAGTGAATGATGACTTAACACGCTAGTGGGTCTCTTAAGAGTTGTTAAAAAAGAGAATACATCCATGAATCACAATGGTGGCCTCAGGTTTAATTTAGACCAAGTCTATAACAACATTCTTTGACAGAAACCGGTCTACAACAACAACAACAACAACAACAACAACCTTAGACCGAAACTATCTCCGTCATGCTAATTTAGCTGGACAATCGTGCAGGGCAGGGCCATAGAGAAGTGTCAACAACCTTAGAACTAAGCCCAGGGTGAGACAGTAGAAAGGAAATGAACAGGTGGGACTTAGAGGTTAACTCCTCCTACTGGTGTCCTCTTTAGAGACCCACGAGCGTGTCAACATTCGTAACATTCTACAGAGTACAAATGAAGACTCTTTTGCCTGCAGCAAAGGGAGATAAGATGTTGTCGCCACAATTTTGAGAAAAATGCATTTTGAGAATAATCATTGATCATTGAAATTACAACTTCCTCTATTTCTATGGAGAAACTTTGCACCAGTGCTATACTAACACTCCTTATTATAAAGATTAGGTCTTTATTTTTTTTCCAGGTGAAAGTTTATATGTTTAGAGAGTAAACTGGCCCAAAACCTGAACATTGAAAAAAGGAGTATTACCTGCAGTGACTCTGCTTAAATTGGTACAACAGATCTCAGAATTAGATAAACTATAATCATAACATTAGGGAACACATCATTGCACCTTTGTTGTAAAGTACAAAACGTGAAAAGTTCCTCAATCAAGTGTAGTCCTATTCACGGCAGTCTTGGAGATGTTGAGCTCAGTGGTTTGTTTGACGCCCGCCCAGTATTTAAGTGCAGCTGAAGTTAATCTCTAGTGAGCTCACGCGTCGGCTGATTAAAGCCTTTTGATTTGCTTTAAGTCATGTTTTATCCAGTTAATCTGAGTTGCTAAATGAACTTAATTGTACTGCAATAATAGACCAACATTTCCCAATTTGATTACAACAGACAGTGTCACACCCCGTTGTACATATTTGTTTTTGGATGAACATAATTGTAAAGTGCATGCGTTTTTCTGTGGCCTCAAAACATGTTCAAAATTTGGCCCAAAAAGGTCATTTGGTCTGACTTTTTTTGCTTGATTATATAGTATATACATTATATAATGTGTTTTACCATTATTTAAAGAGAAACTAAACACCAAACAAACTTTTTCTATGCTGATAAACTGCAATATATGATGTTCTTAGAGTATTGCCAACTGCTCCCAGTTTTTTTTTTTTTTTTTTTTTTGCCATTTTAGTGTAAACTAGTGTAATTTGCTTACCTGCTGCAAGATGTATTCCTGTGAGATTTGTGAATTCACAAACTCGGGAAAAAGCTTGACTCATCCATTTGTGTGGACCAATGACGTGCCTGCATTGGGGTTTAAGGCGGGACTTGTTGGTTTGACGTTGCACCAAACGCTGAGCAATAACAAACATGGCTACGTCTGAGGACTTACTTTTAGATGCCACATTGACTGTTTTAGCTGAAATGCCGACTGTTTCTGCTTTGAAAAGAGAGCAAAGAGACGTTTGTGCTTTTTTTCTCCCGACTGGATTCGGCAAAAGTATATTAGGCGGGTACTAACGGGCGTTTCACCCAATTATCTTGAAGTATTGCTGTAACAGTCCCTCCCTTTCATGAGCGGACTGAAACAGAGCCGTCCCAAATTGATTATGTGTCTATGAGTGCTACATATCAATCTGGCACATGCAGGTGCATTTGCAGGTCTGTGGTCTAAAACCCTCAAAATGTGTGTCTGAACTGCCTCGCATGGGCACACTGTGAACTCCATTTATTTTATGTTTTTTGGAAGTCTCTGTAAGATCTCAAAGTATAACACACAGATGATTCTCTGAACACCTGTCGAGAAGGAGCGAGGGCTTTCAGCAGTAAATCCACACAGCATCAGGCGAGTGTGTATGTAGCACTTCCTGCACCATGGAGGCCACTGCCATGCGACCTGTCAACTGTCTGTGTTTACTGAACGCTGTTCCTCATGGAACAGGCCACACCCCTTTGACGCACCCCGCACTTCCCGCCATCAACAGAGATTTTCAAACTGCAAATGTGGGCAGGGCTTAGTTGGACTTTAACTACTAACAATGTAGGTATTGCTTTTGGTCCCACTGCTCCAGCAGTAAGTCTGTAGCTGTAGTTATTATATTGTGTTTATGACAGAATATAAACACTACTAGTGTAGTAGGCCTAGCGTTATCATTTTTGCCGCCAATTTGAATAAAAACACTCTTTGTCTTCAACGTTTATGATTTTTTACAACATGACTCCAATCAATCATCTCACTCCAGTGAATGGCGCGTTGTAGCACCATAAAGCCTCACCGTTTGATTCCTTATCTCGTCTGACATACATAGATAATGCTGCGCTGCCCGACTGCCTCTCAGGAGGAAAACCAGGAAAAATCACGGCTGTCGTCCAAAAGCCCTGAACTCAATGATGCATTTAGGAAAGAGGAAGTGACTCCAAGGCTGTGTTTATCTTTAGCTTTATCTCAGTGGTGGCCACTTACAGCCCTGTCCAATGAACGCCTGCATGAGCCTTGATTGTTGTCAGATGTTTGGAGTCAAAGGGCGCGTTGGGAGGCAGCTGGACTGGGATGGGGACTGGCCCAGAGAGGGAGTAGGATGATTGTATGTAAAGTCTAAGCTAGTGTACAGACATTTGCAAGTCTTGAATGTAATAAAGGCTGAAAACACTGACTAAAAGCTAAATCCAGTAAGCTACGCAGCATACAATGATGCATAGGCTCCTATTGAAGGTCCGTCGCTTGATAAGTGCCAGTCTGAAAAATAATGCTCTTATAATAAGCATTGTATACATTTAAAATGGGACTCATGGACAAAGTTAATTTCTAAGAGCCTGATTTATAGCGTTTGCTATAAATCATATGTGTGAAATAGATCTGTATTAAAGTGGTGCAAAAAGCAGGTGCATTCAAGATATTTGCCTCTCATTTACTGTATATATCAGATTCGAGCCACTAATATAAATAGTTTTCTATGAGAAAGTGCAACAAGCTACGAAATGCATGTGCTATTTTTGCAATTCAGCACCTGGTTTAAAAGATCGGGTTGAGCTCTGTGCTCTGGAGCCACTGGAGAGACTCTTTATATTGACTATTCATCTGTTTACTCTGTTTTGTCTGTTTGCTACTTCTATATTACACTTACCTGCTCAAATCAAGGCCACACCTACTTACAGTTGTGGCCAAAAGTTTACCCTTTTAATCTTTTTGGCCATTTTTCATAGAATATGAAATGGGTTCACACAACCACTAAGTTTACATACCCTGACAGAAACTTTAGAGCACTGTAGCTGATGAGCTTCTGTCGTACTTTTGAACTCTTAATATTCACATTTTTCAAAAAGTCTATGGAGATTTTCAGTGGGATTGTTATAGGGCACAAAATTAGCTATATTCAGCTCTGGGTCCACCTTTTTTCTCTCAACTTGTTCAACAGAGTAGCTTTTAGAATTAAGACTTTCAGCCTTGCAAAGATAGTCGCTTCGCACAAAGGAATTGACAGAAAATTCCGATACTGTAAGCTCTGTGATGATAATCTTTTGGGAGATGAGTTTCATTTGTTATGTGAATGTTTGAATAATGATGTCGTTTCATATAGAGGGAAATATCTGCCTAAATATTATGTAAGACATCCATCAATGTTTAAACTGATATCACTGATGCAAAATGAAAATCTAACAGTTATTTGTAAACTGGGTGCCTTTTTGAAAAAGGTTTTGCCTTTGTTAAAACAGTATTTGTGTTTAATTGCTTTATTCTGTTTTGTTGTTTTGTGTTTGTGCTCCATACCATGTATATGGTCAAGAAAAAGAAAAAATGGGAGGAACTAGTAATAAACTACACTCCTCCTTACTAGCTCCATATATATTCACAGGGTTTCCGCGCGGCATTTAAAGTCATTGAATGAGGAAGTCAAAAATAAGGCTTTAAATGTCATTAAAAAGTATTAAATAGAATTCAAACTGGTATTAAATCAAACATTCTTGTAAAATAAACACATTGGGCCTCATTCACGAATAAGTACAACTTAGGAGAAACTTAAGAAAAACTTAAGTCTGACTCACGAAGCCTGCTTAAAAAGACAAAACTGTTCTTAAAGAGAGATGATCTTTTGTGCGTAAGAGTCCTCCTGACTGTTCTTAGGATGTGTTCTTCCAGAAGAGCTCTTTCAGCTAAGAACAAATTTTGTGAATGCCCAAAATGTTCCTAAGTCGGCCTTAAGAACAAATTTGTTTGCAAGTTTTCGTGAATGAGTTTTACTGTAGAAGTTTTGCAAAAATCCAAATATAGGGTCTAGACTGCTGTTTGGAAAGAAATTATATGCTATTTCTGTTCAAAAGTTGTCAGTTGTATAAATATGTTGAATATGGAAAATAATATTAACCTCTTAAGGCCTTTTTCTCCAAAAATCATGTTGTTTACATCCTAGTTGTACATGGCTAATCTTGGTGTCCAAACATTTGGTAGAACTTATAGGGATGAAGTGAAATAATAATAAATGATGTTGTTTGACAATAAAATGAGGTTGCAATGGTTTGTTCTAATTTCCGCCTGGAAAAAAACACACACTTTGTCGCCAAAAAGGCCTTTTTCCTCCCTGTGGTGGAGCAAATAACAACAGAAATGGATAATCCCGCATCAGCTGTCACTAATTTGCAATTTTGGAATATTTTGCTGCGTAAAACACATAGGTCAGTAACTGTATCTGAAAGAGCCATTATTGGGGACTATTATGCTTAAGAGGTTAAATATGCACCAATTTGTGGCGTTTCTGGCATAAAAAATGTAGAATGTGTGCATTAAATTTGACTTGCTGCTACCGGTATAAACCCTGATTCAGTCTGCTGCTAAAATCGGTTGCTGAAGAAGCCTCCACTCTCAATCTCCAAGTACAGATGATGACTTAAGAAGTTTTGTCTATGATGTATTTGTGCACTTGAACTAAGAAAAAACATCTCTGCACTTAAGATTGGAAAATAAATCCGAAATGTCTTATTACATTGGCAGATTATTTTACTTACCTGCTCAAATCGAAGGCAAATCTACTTAAAACAAGAAAACATCCCCTATTCCTAGATTACGTTTGGCATATGCATCATTTATATTCTCTAACAACCCTAGAAAGAGCCCTGTTCGATCTCTCTGGCCACTCTCATCCAGCGTGTGCAAGCTCTTAAGTGTTTTCATATGTTAAGGTCACAGGTCACGGCGGGACTGGACCGTGGACCTCACACAACACCTGCCTCTTTGTTCAGCCTCCCACTCCCACTCCCACTCCACTCCGCTCCGCCGGGGAAGGAAAATCAGCAACAAAAGTAAGCGCACCACGGCCCAAGTTTGCAGGCGAAGAATGAGGTCTGTCTCCGTGGCAACACACAGGAAGTAGTACTTAAGCGGTTTCCTGATGGCTTCCCCGTTATCGCGTAATGACATCTGACGAGGAGCTCTGCGTGTTAGCGACTGAAGAAAACGGGCCAGAGTTACCTGCTCGGTGTTGGCCGCGCAAACACGTGACGCCATCTTGGTTTGTGACATGTTATGAGCGATGTTTTAAGCCTTTCATTAAAAGATCACGGGGGGATTTCTCAGGCTGTGCAAAGCGATGCTGCAGCCTGTTATCAGCACATGACTAAGTGTAGAATAAGTGCGTTGAGGTCAGGGAGATTTAGACCTGAATTGGCTGAGGATTAGCGCCGTTTTGCTGCTTTGTGCAAGTGCTTTGTTGGAGAAAGTCAAAGGGAAAGATCTGTTGAAATGAGGTTTGTGTTGTTCAAATTATTCCGCGAAGAGAACAAGCAATAGAGTTTTGTCGGACAACTTTTGAAGCAAGTTTTCCCAAAAGACATGTGAGTAACCGGCACCAGACAGCACCACACAGATCAAAATAGTTTCTTCTCCATTCGTATTCCATGTTTTGTATCCATGCTTTCAATTTAACCACAATTTGTCTAGCGCCCTCTGGTGGCAACATAGGAGAGATTGCTGCATGTTTTTTTGTCAACATGAGGCTTCATCACAATTTCCAACAGGTCACGGCCTCCAAACAATATGAATTAACAGTATTGATGAGAATATGTGTTTTTTGGTCACAAATACACAAAAAAAACATTGGTAATTCATTTAAACTCTATGGTGGTAATTTTTCAAGACAAGTGCAAATTGAAAAATAAAATATTCTGTTTTGCACCTAATTTAACAATTGAATTCATGCTTAGTATAATTTCAAAGCCTCAAATCTGATATACAAATGAGAGAATGATACGTGAGTAAAAAATGCTGCTGCTCCACTTTTGCACATACTCCTGGTTTTGCACTAAAGAAAATGCTTAGTAAATGTCCTCCTATATCTTTTTTATGTGCTTGCTACATAGAAAACATTTGGGGGTCCCTTCCGGTGCCTCTATGCCCCCCCCAGTTGGCCTCGGACACTACTTTGAGACTCACTGAGACTGACACGTCGAATGCTTTAATGAACAGAACAGTTGGAGACTACATGGGGAGTTAAGATGAAGCCTATATGCATGTAGTGGAGCTCAAGCAAAACAATTTAGCATATCCCATCATATTGAATAAATGTAATTAAAACATAGGGAAACATTCAAAAGGTATATTTAGCATTGGCAAAAGGTCCATGCATGGATTGGAGTAGGGTAACATTGCACAGCATTTGTCTACACTGCAAAAAGTGATATCTTAAGAAGTTAAATTTGCTCAAATTCTGAATATGTCCTTATTTTGACTTGCAAAGTAAAGAAATCAGTCAATGGAACCAGCAGTTTTGAACTTAAAGTGAGAAAAAGCATGTCATTTCAAGTACATTTAGATTTACTTGTTCATTTTAAGTGCATATTTTCTTAATTTAAGTTCAAAAATACTTGTTCCATTGGTAGATCATTTTACTTACCAACTCAAATCAAAATAAAATGTAAGAAATAAGAAAATGTTGCTTATTTTCAGACTCTTTTTTGCAGTGTAATTGCGAGTTCACTGTATGTCTTGTTTGATAAGCCACCAGCAGAATACTGAGATATGTGTAATAATGAAATTTAATGATATACATTTCCATCAATCTTCTTCTGCTTATCCGTTGCCGGGTTGTGGCAGTCCAAGCTGCCCGGATCACACTGCACCAGTCCCTTATGGCTCCTCCTGCAGGTGGTGGGTCCCTGGGAGGACGGCCCCACGACGCTGCTTCACCTCTGGGCGACGTAACTGGCCTTCACGGGCTCTCATCATACGGAGCTTCTGAACCGCTCTTGGTCCGACCTTTCACCTAGGATCTGTTTGCCATGGGAGACCCTACAGGAGCTACCAGTGTTTCCCAAACTTTTTCAGCCAAGGCACCCTTTTATAGCAAAAGCAAAATCACTGACAAAAGTGACAAAAAAATGTATATATTTTTTGTAATATAATGTACATGTATAGTCAAAATGTGTCTATTTAGTGCAGGGGTGGGGAACCTTTTTCACATCAAGGGCCAAATCAATTTTTATGAAGTATTCCAAGGGCCTGACACCGCGATGAACCAAGTAAACAGCTCACTGCAGTTTTGGGCCAGTGCTGCGCTCTGGCTCTAGGCTAAATAAAATCCAAGCATTCCACACATGGATCAGCCAGGCATTTCGCCCCAGAGGGTAAACAGTGACACATGCTTTTCTGCTGCAGCGCCCCTAGTGGCCGTTAGCCCGTAAAAATCTTTAAATAAGCTGCATATTTGTTTCGGCCGCAGTGAAAAAAGTAGCAGCTTATTGGCCGGAAATTACGGTATACTAAATATGAAAAATGCCTTGGGGGCCAGTCAAATGGTCTCGAGGGCCACATACGGCCCTGAGGCCTGAGGCTCCCCACCCCTGATTTAGTGTGACATGTGCCTGCTTAGTTGAACCAAACGCTGAAATCATACATCAATAACCCGAGAGTCTCATTGGCTGACTGTAGGCTACTTATTTTTCTTATTTTTTTTTTTTTTGGTGATACCGCAAAGTAGAGCATCTCATTATTCAACCTGACCACTACATAGCGATCAGGTGGACTTCCTATGGCACCCTTGATGGTTTCCTGCGGCACCCTGGTTGAGAAACACTGCCCCAGACAACACACTGTAGCTCCTGTAGGTTCTTTCGGGTGCTCAAACCCCTCCACCACGATAAGGCGGCGGTTCGAGGAATTCAATGTTTCCCAAATCCCTTTCCCCCTCAACACATTCAATCAAATTAACCAAACGTAGATTTGTGCTGGCTGTACATACACTTTTATATAAATAGACACTATTGTACAAAACAACAGAAACAGTTACATACAGGCAACAGGACGCCGTGTGAACATGCCACCAAAGGCCCAAAGTGGCATCTATTTAATTAAATTATTTAAATACAGGCTAAAAGCATTAGTCGGTAACTTCAAAAACATATACATACATTTTAGAAAACGCTCCCATTAACAGCTTAGTTACATTTTCCTGAACACAGTCACTTAATAATATATTCATACATGTGAACCATTTAACTGTGATATAGTTATTTTTGCAAGTAACCCATGTGTTGTCGCAGTTTAGCGGAAATAGAACTTCCTTTTTTCAAACAGTCGACGTAGGAAATATGTTTTGAAAGAAAAAGTGTAATTACAGGGTGAAAATTGTAATGTTAGGTTTGTCGTAGGCAATAATCCTATTATACCAACAATTAATGATTCATGGAGCACAGCAAGCTGGTTTGACATTTTGAAGGAAAAGTGATAAATATTGAATAAAGCTGTGTTCTATTTTGGTGATGTATTATAATTGATTGATTTTACAGAGGGGATTTGAGGTCTGCTTTGGGTACATTATTTAGATAAGTTTTTTAGGATAAAAAGCCTTCAAAATGTAAAAGTATGAGACTGGTCTAGATCATAATAACATAATAGTTTACTTCATTAAAAAATAAATAACCAAATGAT
Organism: Lesueurigobius sanzi; assembly: GCA_900303255.1. Classification (NCBI taxonomy): domain Eukaryota; kingdom Metazoa; phylum Chordata; class Actinopteri; order Gobiiformes; family Gobiidae; genus Lesueurigobius; species Lesueurigobius sanzi. The sequence goes on along the minus strand of OMNZ01106374.1, from coordinate 2,317 downwards.
AAAAATAAAAAAAACAATTAAAACAAACAAAGGGGGGGACACAGGACACCCTTGCCTCATCACAAAGTTTAGTTCTGCCTATCATAGCTTTAACTCTGAGCCCTGTGCATTGCCACAAACCATGAACTGCTGAATCATTTTGAAATGTTATTTGAACAGAGAGTGGGACATATACCATTGTTCGCACCCCACCCCATCCGTGAAGAGGGTGTCACATTGTGGTCAAACGCTCCGTCACCCTGCCTCACAGGATGACACAGGCGGCACTACGCATTGGTAGGGCTGTGGGCAGCTTGGTTCCCACAAACTGCTGCCTGAAGCTGTGCCTCTTGATGTTGAGTAACGGCCCGGGGTTCTCCAAGCCGTCAGCAGGGGGCAGCAGCTCTGCCATGGCGTTCCCCTGGGGAGCCTCCAGTTTGCCCGCTTTGTTGTTTTTTATCTTTTTGCCCGCCTTGTCCTTCTCCAGGGGCTCAGCGGACACGGTGCGCACCTCGTTGGCGGCCTCTGGTGGCAGGAGCAGGTCCTGGGGCAGGTCGTTGGGGCTGGGCTTGCCTTCCACTTGCTCCTCACTGCTAGTGATGTGAATGTTAGAGGCCCTGCGCTTGGCATTGGAGCTGGTAGAGCTAGCACAATAACACACCACACAACAGTGAATTCAGTTCACTACACACTGCTACTGATAATTTGGACTAACAATTTTGTTGTACTTGTTGCAATGACAATAAAGATCATTCATTCATAACACTGCTACAAAATACTAAGATTTTACATTTGGATAACAGGGAAATCCAGTGGTGTAGTCTATGTCAGTGGTTCCCAACCTTTTTTGTTTCATGTACCCCTTGGGCCTTTCATTTTTACTCCGAGTACCCCCTGCTTCGATGGTTTTGTTGATTAGTTAGAAAGTAAATGACAAAAACTACAATTTATCAGGTAAAAGACAGATACATAGTCTCAAAATCTCACTCTTTACAATTAAATGTTTTAAAATATCTTTTCTCTGACCATAATAATCAAAAATACAATTTGTTTCATCTTATTTTTTATCTGGAATCATTCCAAGTACCCCCTGCTAACCTCTCGTAACCAGGGGTCCCCGTACCCCTGGCTGGGAAACACTGGACTACGGGATACGCAGGTATATGCAGTATATAACCACTATAGAAAGCCTGCAGAATTTCCATATGCCCACTACATATTGAGGAAAGAAACATATCAGTCTTTAAGAACGTTTTACTTTTGTGTTTACTTACAGATGAGCAAAAACTTTACACACAACCTTGAACACAAGAAAGGAGACTAGAGTCTGTATCGTTCTCTCCTCATGTTGTATTAACTTGTTAAACTTGGTACACACATCGGGAGCAGAGTCACTGTCTCACTGTTTTGAAGATTATTACAGCGATATGGCCCAAATGAAGGCCTACATAAATACATAAATGAATATAAAATGGTGTCCCACTCCTGGCAGCATATCACCCCATTCCCCCGATGGCCTGCTACAAAGATGGCCGTGGGGGGAATGAAATGGGAATGTATATCCCCCAGCTTTACTGTAAAAAACATTGGAGTCATAAATGACCAAGACCTCTTCTTTAAAACTCATATAAACCAGGCCTCCAGAGCAGCATTTTTTCATTTGCGTAACATTGCAAAAGTACGAAGAGTCTTGCTTAAAAGTAACGCAGAAACACTTATTCACTTGTTTGTTTCATCAAAGCTGGACTACTGCAACTGGCAGGATGGCCGAAAAGCTCTCTTAGAGGCTTTCAACTCGTTCAAAATGCGGCTACTAGAATATTAACGGGGACTAAAAGAAGAGAGCACATAACTCCAGTGCTGAAGTCTCTTCACTGGCTTCCCATTGAGTTTAGAATTAAATTTAAAAGCCTCCTCCTCACATATAAGGCTATAAAAGGGATGGCTCCGATCTATCTCCAAGAAATGATTGTGCCATATCAACCAATCAGAGCGCTTCGCTCTCAAAACACAGAACTGCTGCACACGTCTTTAAAACCACAAAAAGAAAAAGAGCCTTTAGCTTCAGGCTCCTTTTCTATGGAATCAACTTCCGTCTCATGTTAAAAAAGCAGACACAGTCCCCATTTTTAAGACTAGGCTCAAAACGTTTCTTTTTGAAAAGGCTTATAGTCAGGTCAGCTCCGTACTAAACGTACAGCTATAAGCTAAAATGCTGGGGGAAGTACGGCACATTGAGCCCTATCTTCTCGTTTTCCTTACTGTATAAATTATGTTGCAATATTTAGGTCTACCTGCACATTTTTTCTGTTCATTGCTATTCACATTGTGCCCTCTT
>OMNZ01106344.1:0-16824 GCA_900303255.1 Lesueurigobius sanzi | reverse complement strand
GTAATGCTTTCTATTGAGGTATGGAAATGGATCAGGTGATGGAGCTTTAATGCGCACGTGAGTACAGTCAATGGCACCGATAATGTTTGATAAGCTGCCACTGAATGAAAGCCAGTCTCGTGCGCATTTAGTCCTATTTATAAGCGTCGGCATTAATTGCAAATATGTACATTTTAGCTGTAATGATTGCCATTAAGAAAACTAAAATTAATAAGTTATTTCTGACCGGACATAAGGTTTATGTAGTGAATTATACTTATATTTACATATTTCCTGAAATTAATCAACACGGTGCACTTTTTCTTTCAAATGTTTTTGGACTACTTATAAAGACATCGAAATAAGACTCCAGTTCCATGTTGAGCTCGTGTACAGAACTGGACATTTTTTTGAGTCCTCCTGACTGTTCGTAGGATTTGTTCTTCCAGACGAATGTTTTCCGCTAAGAACAAATTTTGTGAATCCCAAAAACTGCCCTACGAAGGCGTTACAAACAAATTTGTTCATAAGTTCGTTTCGTGAATGAGGCCCATTATCTTTAAGTTTATGTAGGTTCTCAGTCGTACAGGAGTTGTCCATCATAGGCAACAATTCTTCAGTCTTCATCTGTACTCTGTAGTTGAAGTGTAGGACGTTTACGTTTCAATCTCAGTCCAAAGATCGTCATCAGCTTAATAACGACGTGAGCACGCTCGTGGGTCTCTTAAGAGTATACCAGAAGGAGGAGTTAACCTTTAAGTCCCTCCTCTCTTGGTGCTAAAAGTAGGAAGACATCTTAACCTATTCATACTTAATAGGGCTTGTTACCTCTGTGTTGTCTCCCACTGGGCTAAGTTCTGGGTGGAGCAGGGCCACAGGGAGGTGTCAACAGACTTAGAACTTAGCCAGGGTGTGTGGCAATAGAGAGGTAGCGAGCCACATTAAATATGAATAGGCTAAGATGTTCTCCTACTTTTAGCACCAAGAGAGGAGGGACTTAGAGGTTAACTCCTCCTGCTGGTTCACTCTTAAGAGACCCACAGCGTGCTCAAATCTTTAGTCGCTGATGACGACCTTTGGACTAAGATCGAAACGTCCTACACTTCAACTACAGTGTACAGATGAAGACTGAAGAATTTTTGCCTATGATTATCTTTAAGTATTCTCTGTCAAAAGGCTCCCAGCGTTTCTTTAGCTTCATGAAGTTAAGCATTTGTACAAAATATACAGTTTTCACACTCTTTTCTCAGCCAGATGAGAAATCGATTACCCAAATAGTTGTTAGCTGCAGCCCTGGTTTATAGCATCCAGGTGCTCCGCTTTGCCATGCTTTTAAAATAATATAAAATAGGGCCCTTGATCACCCAATGAGATTCCGAATCCCCTGAAAAAGAGATTCTGAACTGTTTTGAAAATGAAGACAGACACACACATGAATAGACATTGCTGTATACCATCTTGCGTCTTTGAACCGGAATGCTACTGATCCGAGGAATGCCGCCATATCCAGTTTGGCCAAAGTGCATGCCTGGTCCTCCCTATAGTTATGCCTGGCTCTCCCCTCCTTGTCGATCATCAGGGAGTGTATAGTAGTGGGAGCGTGATGTCTAGGAGCGAGTTGGGCACGGAGGCAGGCCGACCTACAGGAAGTCTTCGAAGAGCTCCCGGGACCAGAGCCAAGACGCAAAATATGCTCAGAATGTAGCCTCCAGAAAGACGCGCAGTAGTTCAGCGTGACATCATTCTGCGAAGGGAGAGAGAGATCGCTTCTGTCTGTGGAGGACGATGCTGTGAGGGCGAAATGCTATATCTTAGCTTTCATATGTAGTTTATGTAAAGAAACATGGGCCGGATCACGAGTCCATGAAGTACTATTATTCCTTGTTTGTTGTTGTTCACTTTAAGCTGGGTTTAATTGTTTGCAGGTCCAGTCTGGCTTATTCTGGTTTAACCCTCTAGTTTTGGTAGTGGTTCTCAATAGGGCTGGGTATTGTTGTATTTTTGTCCGATACTAGTACTTTAACGATACTTGGTTTATGATACCGAGTTCAGATTTAATCATTTGACCTCATTCTAACCACTTGTTCTAAGGTGTTTTAGACTTGATTCAATAGATTTCTTTCTTTCTATTTCCTTTTCAATTTAAATGTATTTGCCAATCGGGTAAGAAAGTTAGTCTTGTCCTTTTGGAAGTTTTATTTTCCCAATTCAAGCGAGATTACCTTAGAATCAGTCAAAAGTGTCATGAAATAAACCAAATAATCTATATCAGTGTGGGGGTACGCAGGCCAGGGGGTACTTGGAATAATGTCAGATAGAAAATAAGATGAAACCAATTTCTAAGTAATCAACAAAACCATGAAGCAGGGGGTGTTCGGAGTATAAATGAAAGGCCCATGGGGTATGTGAGACAAAAAGGTTGGGAACCACTGATCTACTGTAGATGACGATAGTAAATCTGGCTAATCTAGTCAAAACTGCTCTAAACAAGCCTAATATACTCATTTATACTCATGCTTGTTTTCTGTTTTGTGTAGAACCATAAAACAGCTAAGTCACTTTCTTTAGTGCAGTCTCAAGACCCACCAGGCAGAGATATTTTGCGATATTTTTTCTATACGATTTTCGGTACCAGCCCTAGTTCTCAGTGGTGTGGCGTTTGGACCCACCATTACCCTATGACCACAAACCACGACCCTATTAAAAATATTTACTACAAACCATAAAATATTGTTCAGCCTAAATCTGTTCAAAATAAAGTAAACTATTGTATTTTCCATCAGATTGTTGCTGATTTAAGTATTGAATAAACTGAAATCCTGATCAATAACACAACTTTAACAGACTCAAGAGATAAAATATTGAAAAATGTTCACTGGGGAAGTCTCGCGACCTACTGAAAATGATTACCCACCAGTTGTGAACCAAAGGTGTATAGTGTTATAATTTTACGTATTCTTTCTCCTTAAAGTGTGCTTATGTTGGACCCAAATCTGGTCCCCACAAAAATGCAGTCGGATGGCTCTGGTTTAGGCGCTAGCTTTGGTGAACTTTTCTAGCATTGCATCACAAACAGAAACCAGACCAGCAGGTTGCTGTGTACGTCTGCCCTGAGCCTCTTGACACCTGGTCCCTCCCCTTCTTTTCACCCTTTGTCACATGCAGTTTGATGACATGCAGCTTTCAATTTAACTTCACGTTTGCTCTGCTTGTTCCTTTTGAACCATCTCATGATAGCAAAGTTGATATAATCGCGGCCACACCCAGTAATTACAAGGCAGGATGAAGTTGAGTGGAGATGGCACAGTTACTAACCCTGATAGTGGAAGAGTAAATATTGGACAGTTGTTTGGATTGTGGATTATTTGTTTGGAGTGTTTACTGAGGTTTATTTTCATGATAGATGAGACTTCCAGCTAGTCATTTCCTTGTGCCAAAGACAAATTTCATTTCCAAAATATTGAATAACAAGCTCCAAAAAGCTTCTCTTGCCTCATCTTGAGTACCACAGCACAGAGCTTTGTTTTGATTATTTTATATGGTTTTGGCTCCTTGAAATTTTACATAGACTCATATTTGCAAGACTTGGTCACAAATTCCGAGCTAACTATTTGAGTGAATTATTTAGAGCTTGTTTTGTAGAGTCTATAATGGGCCTGGGTGGAATGCGAAGTGCTTTCTTTCATTGTGTGTGGAGACAACTGGCAGTCGTACATGTGCACACCCCTTTACCATAAAGACGAAGACTGCTGCCCTTAAAAAGCCCTCCGAGGTTTTGAAATCCAAATAGATGTGCATAACTTCTGACTTCTGACACGGTCTCCCTGTTTCTGTTTAGGTGAAGAAAAGCGGCCTGTCGGAGCGCTTGAGTCAAGAAGAACGCAAGAGACAAGAGGTAGAAATATATATTGTTCTATCTTCCCTTTGGTGGGATGACAGTCTCGGCGCTTGGATCACAACAAGGCCAGGACATTTGAGGAAAGCATTAGTGTTTATTTGGAGACTCTAATGTTCACTGGCCCAGTAAAACGGCCATTAAAGACGGCCTGAAGAGATTTAGAAGAAAAAACATAGTTAGGTCTCTGAGGAGGGCTGACACATAAACCTTGTTGTAAGTTCTGTAATTGGCAGCACAACAAAGTCGTTGACAGTTTCATGAGCGCACTGACGTGGACAATGTTGAGTTAAACAAATATGTTTTTATGTCAAGTAAGCCGGTGTGTATCATTGTCCAAGCTTCTTCCGGCAGTGTACTGCAAATACCAAATACTGTATCAAACAATCGCTGCATGATACAAGGCAGTTTGCTGTGGTTAGCAGTAGGGCTGCACAATATATTATTATCACAGTATTAAGTGACACAATATTCATATTGCATTACAGCCACAGTAAATCACAAAACCACAACAGACAGACTGACACATTTTGATACAACAAAAGCACATGGTAACTTAGACATACATTGTTTTCCTAATAGAGTTAAAATGTAATGAAAAAAACAAACAAACCCAAAACAAATGGCTTGCTATTTTTGGTTAAAGGTACTATACCTGATTTTTAAATTATGAATAATCCAATCCAAGTTGATAAGCATATTTCACAACTTGCAGGGTCACTTTTCAGGTTCACTGTCACAGAAATGTAAGAAAACTATCCTGCAAACCCATGAATTTCACAAAAATGCTTTGAATTTGTATGCACTGTAGTATTTCCAGAAATGTTTACAAAATTCATTCCAATAAAAAGTCATGTATAGTGCCTTTAAATTCAATGGTACATACTTTGTTTAAATTGTCTTGTAAATGATCACAGTGACACTGCAATGTTGAACGAGATATTCAAGACCGTCATGCCTTGAATATAATAGCTGTGTCTCTTTTGCTGATTCAGGCCATCTTTGAGGTGATCTCCTCCGAGCACTCGTACCTCCACAGCCTTGAGATCCTCATCCGCATGTTTAAGAGTTCTGCAGAGCTGAGCGAGGCCATGACCAAGACTGAGCACCACCACCTTTTCTCCAACATCACAGACGTCTGCGAGGCCAGTAAAAAGTAAGCCTCCGCAATGGGAAACTCACTTTTATGGCATGAGATACTACAGTCAAGAGCTGGTGCTGATCATCTGTACAAATCACATATATAATTACATAACATAATTGAGATGATTTGATATGGTAAATCTGGACGGACACGTTAAAAACGAAAGGTGAAATTGTGTATAAAAGTGCTGTAAGCTGTGCATGGATAGTTTAAGAGATCAATGACAGATCAACATAAATTTGACTTGCAGCCCTCTAGTAATGCACCCCTGGCAGTAGTTGTGGATAGTTTCAGAGTGCTGTGTGATGTAGGGCCTATGTGTGAGGTCGTTGATTGTTTTATATGCAGTACTTCATGTGTTTTATGACCAGCCTCTGGACATGGCACATTAAAACAGATCCGGGTACACAATGCCTGAAGGGAATGCATTTATTAATTCATCTTACTGTGTGGTTTTACAAGCTGGTGCACATCTATTCTTTTTTAAACAAGTTGTATATTATTTTTACATATCTATTCATTTTTAACCGAGCCACACCTAGTTTGGTACGATTAGTAGGTGTTTTTCTCCAACAGCTGAGCCTGAACATCCTTGACCTTTTAAATCCCAAGATACATCTTTAGAAAACACTGGCCAAAGTTCAAAAAGGTCTTTTGTCACATCCTATACGTCAGTGGTTCCAAGCCTCTTGCATACCCCTCCGGCCTTTTATTTATACTAGAGTGACCAGATTTTTCACATAAAAAACTGGGACAAAAATAATTATTTCCCAGGTTGAATGGTAAAACTGTTGGTTTGTGGAATTCTAATGTCTATTAATGACCAAATTAGCTTGAGGTCATGGACAAATTAGCTTTTTAACTAGTTCAGTCGCTGAACATGTGGCCAAATGTCATAAAGTATTAAATAAATATGCTGCTTTGGACATTTTTTGTAATTTTTTTGCATTTTTCTCATATATTTTCATTTTTTAAATTTTATTTTACTTGTGTTTTTTGTCATTTTCTTCACATTTTTCATCATTTTGTTGTAATTTTGTCATAATACCTTTTTTTCTCACATTTCTTCTTGTGTTTTCTTATATTTTTTTGGCATTTTTCCTCTTGGCCAAAAGCCATGAAGTATCAAGTAAATATGCTGCTTTGGACATGAACAAACAGCTTTGAAAAAAACAGGGTCAACTGGGACAGAGGTTGTGTAAAACTGGGACAAATTAATGATTTCAGATAAATTCACAGGGACATGGGACAGAGGACTCAAAACTGGGACTGTCCGGGAAAAACTGGGGTGTCTGGTCACCCTAATTTATACTCCAAGTACCCTCTGCCTCAATGGTTTTGAATTAGAAAGTGAATGACTAAAACCTCCATTTATCAGTAAAAAGGCGACAAAATGTTCTCAAACTCTCACTCTTTACAGTTAAACGTTTTGAATAGCTTTTCTTTGAACATAATAATCAAAAATACAATTGAGTTTATCTTATTCTGTATCTGAAATTATTAGTACCCCCTTCTATGCTCTCATGTGCCCCCAAGGGTCCCTGTACCCCTGGTTGGCAAACACTACTATACTGTATGTCAGCGGGCCTCAACTGGTGAAGTTTCAGGACCCACCTTCAAACTTTGACGATAAATCTTGAACCAAAAGGAAAAAAAGTATAAACTTTTAATACAATTGTTTTGTTTCAAGCATTGATCATAAGGTGTCCTGTTTGGCCAGTGACCCACTTTTGGGCCCTGATCCACCAGTTGAGAGCCACTGCTTCGGGTCGAATGGGACGAGGTTAGCATGGGAGCTCTACTGTCATATCACATGCATTGTTCTGTTTGCTTGTGGGTCGTGATAAGTCATAAAGCAGTCAAGGTCATTGTTCAGGCTGTTTGACAACTTCCTGTTTGTCATGTGGAGCGCAGTCTGCATTTATTGGAGCAAGCCATTTGGTGTGCTGTTAAAGCTTCCATCTGGTGCCGCACAGGAAGAGGAAAAGACACGATGTTGCGGCTAAAGGACGTCTGTCTAATTTTAAACTATGTGGACTGGAGTTCTTCCTTTGGGATGCTGAAATGTGTTGGCAAAGCCTCCCTGCTTCCTGACTTTGTGTCTGTCACTATATCCTATGTTTCCCTTGAGAGAATGGCATTAAAGTCTGTTGCTATTACTCATGTCATTGCTCGTATGTAATTGTTTTATGAATAACTGCCAGGTTTTTCACCGAACTGGAGGAGAGACATCAGCAGAATATAGTGATCCAGGACATCAGTGATATTGTTTGCAAGCACGCCCAGTCCAACTTCGATCCTTACATCACCTACTGCTCCAATGAGGTCTACCAACAGCGGACCCTGCAGAGGCTCGTGTGAGTAGCACATTATTCTATATGCAGTATCACAGAGGTTCTTAACTGGTACGGCGTCGTGACCCACCATCAGCCTAGTACAGGGGTGGCTAACTCATCAGAGACCAAGTGCCGAAATATTCAGCCTTGCAGCACTGTTCTGTGTCTTCAGCCTGACAGAACTGTGCAGAGAAAGCACTGGACTTTAGACTGCACAAAGTTCACAAACTTGTCTCGTGAGGACGTTTTATGTTGGACATTTACAACAACTGTGGAAGAAAAGGCACTGACTTTGCGTATTTCCATGCTGCAGTTTTGCACGTTGCATGCTTTGTTGAAGCTCGTCGTTTTTATGTCTTAATTTGGATGTTTTTCTGTCAATATGAGGACAATCTCCATGAAATAGAGAGTATCAGAAACTTGAGAAGCACAGAAACTGTTGAGAGAGAGTAGAATATTTACTGGGAAGACTCTCACTCAAGTGTCTTAGAGCGAGGTTAAACAGGATGTTCAGGACTACGATTGGGTTTTGGAGAGACATTCTTAATGACTTTTCAGTCCATGGAAATATGTGAGCCGCAATGTATCAAATGTATCCATCAGGCAAAGAGCCGCGCTCTTATTGGCCAAGAGCCGCATGCAGCTCGCGAGCCGCGTGTTCGCCACCCCTGGCCTAGTATGACAAGCTGTGACCCAAATAAGAATTGATTATTGTAAAATATGGACATCAGGACCATTTAAACTGGCTAAACTGTAAAAAAGTCATCAAGAAATAAATACATTTTTCTTGAAATAACGCTATTTGAGCTTGATTTGATACTTTATGAAAGTGTTTAACAGCTGTACAGAGCCAGCTACAAACCATCAGCAACAGCCTGGATCTGTGTTTATGGGCTGTAAGAACAGTTACACAGCACTTGTTAAACCTACAGTGTTTTATGTTAATGCACTTGTCAATCTTAAAACTTGAATAAATGTCAGGTGGCATTTTGTTTATAGCTTTTGGACACATGGCTTAAAATTTTTACAATACTTATCGTATCGCAATACGTATCGTATCGGCCCCCAAGTATACGTGACATGTATTGTATTGCAACAAAAGTGTATCGTCCGAGCCCTATTAGTAATGGTTTGTTAAAGTGTAATACCACAGTAATCATGGTAATTACATGGACACAGGGCACACGCCTTTTTTGTTGTTATGTATACTTTGCATTACACCAAACTATATAGTATCAATCAGTATAAGACATTATTAACAAGACTTTATGTAGCTAATTTTAGTCCTCTTAATTTCTCCTTCAGGTCAAAGAATCCAGCGTTTAAGGAGGTGCTGACCAGGATCGAGAGCCACCCGGACTGCAGAAACCTCCCCATGATCTCGTTCCTCATCCTTCCCATGCAGAGAGTCACCCGGCTGCCCCTCCTCATGGATGTCAGTGCATTCACCTCATACCACGGGCTCTTATGCAACACTGTGTTTGAATAGCCTGGGCTCTAGCTGGACACACACTGTTCTGCCTTTCAACTCCGCAACCTCGCGGACACATGTATGACCCGACATCAGCCTACTGCCTACTCTTCTTCGTTCCTACTGCGCCCCTCCCTCCGACCGTGCCCCCCTCTTAAACAGCTGTGTCCCGGTCCCCTCTCTCTTCCGTCACTGTGGCTCCCTCTCTGGAGACTTTGGGCTCTTGAACCATGAGAAAGTTTAGTTTCACTCACTCTCGTTTCCCACCACGTTGGTAATGTTTAATCTCACCCCTGATAGTGCGGTGCGGGTGTGCGCAAACTGAAGAGGTAAAATTACGTAAAAGAGATCATTCTATGCTAAACTAAATGGCATTTCTTATACATACAGGGAGTTAAGTAATCCTATGTGTCTGACGATTCTTACACTGTGAGTGAATAGGGATAAAAATGAAATGGACTGATGGAAACTTTTTATGTAGATTGTGGACATAAAAATGAGAAAAATGTATTGCAGGGTAGACCCTTTCGCTGCTTACATCATCAGTGACATCAGCTGGAGGCAGGAAGTGAGCAAGAGAAAGGAGATTAAACTAAAACTAGTGATTATAAGTGTAAAACTACAACTAAAAAATGTGGTCCTGTTGTGGCTTAAGGAGCAAGAACAAGAAGAACGACATTTGAGACGATAAAATAAGGTTTTATCTGATATTTACAACAACAGTTAGACATTTGTTTATCGTTACTATGACAACAGCTACAATGGAAATAGATAGGAATCTAGCTTAGCTCCTGCTAAGCCCCAAATGTTTATAAATAATGAAATAAGTAATTTTATGCATAGAAATTACCAAAATGCCATATATTTTTGGCAATAAAATCTAAATAATGGATAGGGCCAGGTTTAAACGTGAGGTTTTGTTTTGTTGATATATTAGTTACAAAGATTTGTTCAAAGGGGGTTTTGGATACCTTGTTTAGTTTTTGAATAAACCAGTTATTAGTGAATCTGTAAATATTTCAATGTCACCTTGTATTTTTGGGTTCAAAACTCAATAAATCAGACTGTGAATTAAATACTTAAAAATCCCTCCGAACAAACCTTCAAAATGTTTTTAAGTAGAAGACTGTAAAGTCTGTAGGAGCTACTAAAGTAGAGATGTTGTTGCCTAAATGAGAAAAAAAAAGAAAAAAGAAAAACATTTTTAGAACTTACAATTATCCTTATTACAATTATTGAAAAAATTAGCTCATGTTTCCAGGTAAAAGTACTTTGGTGCTGAAAAGTATACCCTTTTAAGTTTACATACCCTTTTAATCTTTTGGCCATTTTCCATAGAATATATGAATGATAACTCCAACATCTTTTTTCCCCACTCATGGTCAGTGGTTGTGTAAAGCCATTTCTTGTCAAAGAACTGAGTTTACTCTTTTGAAATCATAATGAAACAGAAACTACTCAAATGTCCCTGATCTAACGTTTACATGACCTTCAACAACTGCCAGGGAAATTGTTCAGGAGCAAAGAAAAACTCACTTCAGCTGAAATACAGGACTCTCTTTCAAGATGCACAATATGTAAACTTTTGATCAGAGACATTTGGCTAGTTTCTTTAGCTGAAAAGCTTTTCTTGACAATAAATGGCTTCACGCCTGACATTCTGCCAGGGTATGTAAACTTATGAGCACAACTGTATATTAATAGAGCAAACTGGCCCAAAACCTGAGAATTGGAAACATTTAGTCTAGCTTCCCTTAACAGCTCAAAACACATCAAACCCACCTTCTGATGTCGTTAGGTGATTCTTCTAAGTTTTGGAGTCCATACACCTTCATATCAGCACTCCCCTCACATTGCCTTTACTACTTTACTGTTATCTATTCTCAGAAATGACTAAAGGCTAAAATGTGTGAAATTCAAATAGGAGTCCAACAGTCGCTATTTAAAGCAAAAGCGACTGACTGAAGTGTTTCTGAACTTGTTTTGCTTTGTCTCTTATCTTGCAGACTATTTGCCAGAAGACACCCATAGACTCTGTGCAGTATGAGGAATGTAAAAAGGCTTTGCAAGCAGTCAGCAAGGTCAGTAACAGTGCCCCGAAGTCAAGGCTTTATCATGAGTATTTGTCGAGAAAAGTTTGTGGTATGCTATGTTATGTAATGGGATTATCAATGTTTGCACTCACAGTAGACAAAAGTTCTTAAGCCGTCATCTATACTGGTCTGTGCAAAGCCATGTATTCAACCAGATCATTAGTTGCTGCTAAAGCCTCTTGAGGTGATGGTGAAAGGGCCTCAATGCTAAAAAACAATTTGGTACAGAATCAGATGAAGGCTGAAGAAGTTTTGAAGTCTTGTGTACAATGCAAAACTCTCACAAAAACTGTGGCATGATCTCAGGTGGTGAGGAAGTGTAATGAAGGAGCTCGCACCATGGAGAGGACCGAGATGATGTACACCATTAACTCCCAACTGGAATTCAAAATTAAGGTCTGCCACTGAATATTTGCACGCACATTGATAGGCCTTATTGTCAGTATTTAACAGAGCCGCGCTATGTGCTGACAAGTGGAAATGGCAGACACACAGCGCTGTCACTGGTTTGGCTGCAGTGTGTGACCATAAGCCAACTCTGAGTGTGGGAAGTAACTGCTGGAACGACTGCCATTCGCAGATGTCCTGCATTATATCCACTTGTTGCATCGCCAGCTGTTGCTAAAGACGCTGTTGTTTGGGTTTGGCATCGTGATTACCCTTAAAGATTTACAGCTATCATGTGGTACACTCCCACAGTCATTTTAAATTGCGTAAAGTGTATAAAGAAGCAAATTTAGAGTTTTTTTAAAAATATTTCTTAAAAATTTAAGGCGAGTCACTGCATGTGGACAGGGAAACTTTGAAATTTTAGGTGTATATTACTGATGTACTGTATATTTGATATATATTACTAAATACTGTGTTGGGCAAGTTACTTTAAAATTGTAATATGTTTGTACTACATATTACTGTTGCAAAAATGTAACTGAGTTAAGGGCCTATCTCACCGGCCTGGAGACTAGTTCGCGACTTGGCAGCGACTCAGTCTGGGCTGAGTCTCGGAGACGTCTTCTGGCGACTCTGCAGGGATTTGCGGCAAATTGTAGTTCTTCAGAGACTAGTTGGAGACTCTTTCCAGTCTCCCTCAGGTCTCGGAGGCGTCTTGATTCAGTTACGCCGACTAAGTGACTAGTTCGCAACCCGACTCGGAGACCTATTTTTAGTCTCCGAGTCGCCCCGACGTCTCCGCTGGTTAGATACCCCCTTTACACTACTTTGAGTTACTTATGAGGTACTTTAGGGAAAATATAAACTGAAAATAGTGAGAATAATGCCACAGAACAAAAGAGTAGTCAAAGTTTTCATTTTCCTCATTCCTCCACATTCTTTTGTGTTTCATTGTGACAGCGTTGGCTACAAAGCCTCTTTCTACATCACTTGATTTGGTGCTGCATCTAATTTAGGGGAGTTGCACTTGTTACTTAAATTGCAGTGACTAATATATTACTGTATTTTGTTTAAGGAATATATTATATTCCTCAGTTACTTAAAAAAAAAAGTAATATATTTCTGTAACTAGTTACTTTTGTAATACGATACTCCCAACACTACATAAATATATACAAAAAATATTGGGTTTTCATGTCAAAATAAGGCATTTTATGTGTTAAAATTGCCAAATTTGTGCCTATATTTTCAACAAAAACTCTAAATATTGGATAATGGCAGGTTTCAATGTATGGTTTTATTTTGTTGATATATTAGATACAAAGATTTGTTCAGAGTTTTTGAAGAAACTAGCTATTACTGAATACAACTGTAAAACGATTTCATCTTGCCTTCTTCAAAGCCTAATAAATCAGGCTTGGAATTAAACATTGAACAATTCCTCTGAGCAAACCTTTAGGACATTGTTAAGTACAAGACTGGGAAGTTTGAAGTCTGTAGGAGCTGCAGAAGTGGAGATGTCGCCACAAAGATGCATTTTGAGAAACTGGTCAATAGAAGTTACGATTTCCCACATACAGTAGTTCTGTGAAGAAACGTTTAATCAATGCAATAATTACACTCCGTATTGTAAAGATTAGGTCATTCATTTGTTTAAAGGTGAACAGTTTATATATTAAGAGAGCAAATTGGCTCAAAATCTGAAAAAGAAAGAGTTATGCCTGCAGTGTTTCCCCTCAAATATTAATGACCATGACCGTTCTCCAGCCATTTCCCCTGGTGTCGTCATCGCGGTGGATGGTCAAAAGAGGAGAGCTGACAGCGTTTGTGGAGGACAGCGGCATCTTTCTCAAACGGACCTCGCGGCAGCAGGTCTACTTCTTCCTCTTTAATGATGTCCTGATCGTCACCAGGAAAAAGAGGTGAGGCGCAGATCGTGATGCTCTTGAGTGAGTGCATGGTGTCGTTGTACATATCTTACCTGTTTGGACATGTCGCCAGTGAAAGTCTAGCCGAAAACCCAAAACGAGATATGGTGCGAGCCAGTAAAACCTTTATAAGGCCAAGACCCCGAGTTCAGCGTGTGAGGTTTTTGTTTGCGAGCCTCATGCCCTGACCTGTTGAGAATAGTTTGCTCAGAAAAGATGAAAAATGTCTAAGCGGGAATCAAAACAATAGTGAACTGAGCAACATCCTGATTATGTAATGGGGCTTTACAGAAGGATTAACCCAGGCACAAAACATAACAATTACATCCTTAAGCAGTAAAGGGTTGTGCGTACATCCCATGCAACAACAGGTGTGTAGTTGTTATCTTGTTACCGTGTTGTCAAGTTTTCTACAGCGACCAAGCAGAGCACAAGGACCACAGTCACACCACTGAAAGATGAAGCCATATACATTAAACAAACAAAAATGGAAATTTGTGAAGGGAGCCAAATGTATGTTCCCCCCCACATTGAACGGTGAATCTGTTTGTAAAAGTCTAATGTCAAATAAATGGATTGAGGTGATAGAAAATTTAGCTTTTCAATGTGTTTGATGGACACATAAAGAAAGTCATTAAGTTTCAATTAAAAAACACTGCTTTTGACATGGCATTTGCGTAAAACTGGGACAAATCAATGGTTTTATAGAAATTCTCAGGGACATGAGACACAGGACTCAAAACTGGAACTCTTCCAGGTAAACTGGAACGTCTAGCCACCCTAGATATACATTATATCATTTGAATTTTTGGGGTAAATATTAGGTAGTAATAGTAGCATTGTAGATCTATAAAGTAAGTAAAGGCCCAGCCAGGGACTGACATTGAGAATTAACCTTGGCTAAAATGTTGTGGTGTCTAACATGAGCTCATGAAGCATACCTGTCCCTGTTCAAATAAACATGGATAAATAAAAAATAAAAGGACAAGTGTAAAGATTTGAGTGGGTTTTAAAAGCGCCAGACAAGGAAGGAAGAGTAGTGTTGTGAAGCACTTCAAATGTCATCAAACGGCTTGGGTTGTTTGGGTTGAGGACTTGTCCCTCTTCCCAGCAGTTTCTTTTCCCTCATTACACTGGATTGGGTTGCAACAGTGGTATTTAAAGTCTGGCCAGCTTTGCTACCAAGTCAGATCAGAAGAGGGGGAAGAAACTTTAAAGAGATGAAATGTCCAACAATGCCGTCCAGTTGATGAATGAAATCCTTTACTAACTTAATTCCCCCTTGGGACAAATAAAATAAATCTAGAATCTTTATGGGAAACCTCTGAACGGCAGAGAGCTCACACAAACAATTCAACAAGTACCAGAAAGCGAATGCTAGTTCTATGTTAATGCTCTATGGCACTGATTCCCAAAGTGGGGCCTCCAAAGGCTGTCCACAAATCAATTACATTAAAATAAATTGATTTTATACTGAAATGTATATGAATAGTGTAATTCACCATCTTGTCACTGTTTCATTGTACTGTATATGTAAAATGAGGCAAAAACCATTGGAAAACCATGATATTTTCTTTTAAAAGCGTGCATTCTTATCATTGGGGGGCCTCAATAGATCTTTGGATGTGTAAGGGGGCCGCAACACTCTCAAGTTTGGGAACGACTGCTCTGTGGTGTGCGTACTGAATGTGGAGTCTCATCAAATGCCTTTACCAGATGGTGTCACTGCTCAATCCAGTCGGTAGAAGCTTGCGTCTCGATTATTTTGTAGCTGTCACATGGTTCCTATCTTACTATGTTCAGAATGTGCATAAGCTCTTCCATCTCACCCCCGTCCATGTCTGGGATTCATTTATCCTGCCACTTGCACACTCGAAACTTTCAGAAATGTTCCATGAGCTTTTTCCTGAGAATTTGATCTGTCGACTTTCGCGTGTGTGTATGTGCTTTCAGAAGAGGAGGGGGGAAAAAGAGTATAATTCTCTGGTATTGGACGTGGTGTGTTTGAACCAAATTGGAGAAGCTGTTATAATATTGGTTTGTGCTGCACATGCGCCGCGGGGACCAGTGGCACGCTACTCCACGGTGCCCCAGTTCCACAAATGAAAACAATAACACACCCAGAGCAGGCAGCCAGGCAGCGGCCGGTCACGAACCCTCTGGACATCACTCCGCAGCAGCTCTCCCCGCTCTCTCTCGCTGTGGTTTGGATAGTTTATGTGCGTGTGCTGGCTCACGAAGCCACGGTATGTACACAGGGCGTTCAAATGTTTTGCTTGCCAGGAGATGTAATGAAAGATAAATTAAATTGATAATCGTCCAGTGTTACGAGAGGTGGACCTTGAGTCTTAATCTTGTGACCAGTTTCAGGTCCAGTATCGGGAACATGGCAGAGTTAATGATTGTTTTATAGTTGGAGAAGTTACTGTAGATGTTGCATAACTTGTGTGAAAAAGTTCAATTTAATTTAAGGATGGTGTAATTGTTTCATAAATCATAGACATTAAGTCCAGATATGAAGCAAACATGTCAAATCAATAATTGGCCTCATGTTACAAAACAATGGTTTTCATGGTGTCAAAGTGGTTTGTACTGTATTTACTTTTTTGTTTGGATTGTTGAAATGGTCCGATCAGAAGGCAGAACAAGCCCACACTTTACGGTCGTCAAAAACAACTTAAAGCTACTGGGACTACCACTTCTTGAGAAAGGCTTGTTTGGAGCGCCAATACGCGTGGAAGAAACCAGAAATTTAATTAGCCCAGCAAAATGTAAACAGAGAATTAATGTTGTGGGAGGAGTGCCTTGTTTTTTTGTTTCTGTCCCCCAACACTAAAGAGCACCCCCCCCCAAAAAAGCTACTTTTTGTGTTACAGACTTCCCGAGCACTAACTTTGTTTCTAGTTTCTCTCACATGAAACTACTGGGATTTTAGAACTCACTGCCAAGATCTTAGCATTTGTTTTGAGCTTTCGAATGGCTGTGGCCTGGTGTTCACACATATTGGGCCTCATTAGCAGTGTTGGGGAGTAATTAAATAGGGTCATAGTCTTATAGTCCGGTGCGACTGTGTTTTTTTCTTCTTCGTTATGCAATTTTTTGGCTGGTGCGACTTAAACTCCGGTGCGACTTATAGTCTGGAAAATACGGTATTTAAGTACAGATTTGTGTTTTTGTGATGATGTAATACGGCAGACAAAAAATACAATAACATGACGATTCTGAGATGTTTTCAATGTTTAATTTAAACTTAATGCATTTTAATTCGTCACTACAAACTAATATAACAAAGGAAGGAGTAAAAGTATTGTATTACTTCAAAAAGTTACTTGAGTAAATGTAAGTGAGTGCTCTTGGTCGCTCTTGTCATGCCCATATATGGAAGTTTAGAGGGCGTGTCTTTATTTACACCGTCAATACAATGTCAATATAAATGTGATGACAATGATGGGAGTGGTGTTCTTAGTGTCCCGTGTGTGAATTTGGGTCATCTCTCTTTTAAGAACAGCTTTGGCTTCTTAGGAACAGTTTGTGAATCTGACCAAAGATTTTCCAGAAACTCCTTAAAGTGGTGCTTAAGAACCTTTT
>OMNZ01106340.1:0-10261 GCA_900303255.1 Lesueurigobius sanzi | reverse complement strand
TTTTTGGCATAATAAACTACATGTCCACGCTGTGACTGCAGGATTGATTTTCCAGAAGCCAGAGTTTGACTGATCTAGAGAAGGTTTCACAGTGTTGTGATGTTCCTGATGTTAGGAGGAATATAAGCTAGTAGGCTATAATCAGCTAACATTATACTTTAATTCATTATTTAGTATATTATTGTTTAAGAATATGGAGTCATTTTCATTGTAGTCCCAGGGAGGATGTTTATAGACAGGACAGGCCACACAACAGAAGTACAAAATGGTTAAAAGGCAAGGAATTAGTGCAACAGCAGAATGAACATAACTGTAAACAGACAACCAAACACACAGAGCATAAAAAAAGAAGCTATAGGCTATAATCAGCTAACATTATACTTTAATTCATTATTTAGTATATTATTGTTTAAGAAGAACTTTGCCCAAAAATGTAAAAAAAAAAAAAACTTATACTAAGTATAGTAAATACTAAATAAACTGTGAAAAAAGAATAATGATAACAATAAAATCCATTATTTTTACGATTATATTTCCTTCCTTTTTTCACAGTTTATAGTATTTATTGGCTAATGTTCTTTTAAACAATAATAATGAATTATAATAGCTAGCTTGATATGATATGCTTTTTTCATATTTGGTATTAGATCAAATATATGTATTTAATCCAGATTTTCAGGAACACTTGTGTACTGGGTGGATTTTATGGGGGAACAGCCCAAAATAATTGCATATTAAAAGTTGTTGGAGTATTTTATTTCCCGGATCCAATAAATCTCATAATTCTGTATGAGCGCTCTCTATTAAAGATAGTCATCTAACGCCATATACAGTAAACGGGCAAAACAAGGCACCCCTGATGCTTGTTCACGGCTAAAGACCAAAACATTACGTCTGGCCGTTTGCAGTCGTTGCTCTGTGGCTCCAAATGCACATTACACATTACAGTGCTACAGGTGATTGTGTCCTGGTGTCTAGTTTCCACATTACATTATATTAAGTACAGTGTGTTATTGCAGTCGTCGTTGTGGCTGGACTTGCTCTAAGTATAGTCATTTGCTGCTGGCTTACAGTAATGAGCTTCCACTACCATTTCTATTTACTGTAAGACTTGGGCGCAGTCGATATTTAGAATTAGGGCAACATCAGTTTGTTTATTTATTTGTTATTTTTGTTTTTCAAATCAGACACAAAACATGACTCGTCTACTATTTTCATGATTTGAAACTCCCAGAACAGTTGACATGAGCACTCTTTAATAGCCCAATCTTTTGTGCTTGTATCTTTCATTATCTCCGGTCTATTTTTCACATCATGTAATCATTTGAGCTAAAACGCTATGTAATTTCCTGCTTGTGTCAGCGGTTAGTTGGCAGAGTATTGTGGCCAATAAAGCAGCTTTTTAATTCTGTTCTCTAATCTACAACATCCCTCGCACGACTCGGAATACATTATCCAGGGGGTTCGTCGTGGGCCTGCGATGATTTTCACAAAAGTTGGAAGTGCGTACTGTAGCTGTGTGCATGAACTGAGTGGGTCGATTATTCTCGATTAATGGAAAAATACAGAGAATTTCTCAAACTCTTACAACAAGTTCTGTCCAAACTTTCACAAAAAAGACACAAGGCAATCAGTATATGAAGAGATGATTTGCAAAAACAGATATCTCCTTTTTGAAATGGTTGCTAAACAGTTTTAGATTTTTATCACCGTGCTCTAAAAGGGACACCAGGAAGTTTTAGCAGATGACTTCATACTTCTGATTCCCTAAAATAGATGAAGTCAGTAAAAACACTGCTACACAAAGTGGAAATTAAAAGAGGAAATTACAAGCTTACGTTGATTTTTGTCAATGGTACTTCATATGTATTTTTCATTCATATTGATTTATTGTTCTTTTAGCTAAAAACCTATTGAACATTTCACCTATTTTTTGAAATGGCTAATTTCCATGCACTTGCAGCTTCACTTTTCACCGTGGCATAATAAAGGCAGCGTTGGTTGTCAGACATGGTTCTTTTGTAACTCTTCCTTTGGCAATGTTCTGCCATTGTCATGTGACGATTTATAAGATGGATTTGCGCTCTGCTTTTACATGTAGTCTGTACATTGCTATCTACATTGTGTCCTTTTTCTCTTTCCCACCCCAGTCCATCTTCGGATGGGGAGTGGTAGCTCCCTGGCTGTCGAGGATCCGGTGGACTGCGATTTCGGGATGGGCGAATGGGGCTTGTCGGCGGTAGCCTCTGCAGCTCTGGCTGTACACAGCTACGGGACTCGTTGGCCTGGGAACCATCTGGCCCATCCGTCCATAGGAGTGGATCCCTTCCCCACTCTGGTTCTCCTTGAGGTTTCTCCGTTTTGTCCCAGGTGGTTTTCTTGAGTTTTTCCTTGCCGCGGGGGAGGGTCTAAGGATGTGGGAAACCCCAGGCTGACATTTGATTGACATTTCATTGTTTGATGTTTGATATTGACTTGTTTTGTGTTTGTACCGACCTTTCAGATGACTCCTGTTGTGATATTCGGCGTTACAAGAACGGATTGATTGATTGCATATTGGATTATTTAACCTGACTTCATGTATTTTTGGTGGATTTAACACTGGACGCTCCGTTTGGACACATGCACACTATAGCTCATGAGAAACAACGATTCACCACAGGTCTGAAAAGTCTCACGACTAACCTATAGTGAACTTTTATAATCACGGTAATCATAAAACCGGATAATCTTGACATGAGTGACAGTGTTCAAACGTGTAGTGACGAAAGATGGCCAGGCTTTCATGAAAACTTTATTCACCTTATTCAGCCCCGCCCTGCTAATACTTCCTTTGAACAGAGATTTCCATTGTTGTCAATATAAGAGAGCGAAGAAAATAAATAAACAATAAACAAAAAAACTTGTGAATAAGGTCAAAGGGAATAGTTTGTGTTGCCTCAGGATTATGACGGAGTACAAGAGTGACGTGACAAAAGTGACCCAAGCAATATTATCACTTACTTTTGTGTCACTCTAATTAGCCAATTGGCTTTGCGAAACTAAGGCGGAGTTTCCCAATGAGGGGGATGGGGACCCAGCAGGTAAGAAGAGAGTACTTGGAATAATTTCCAGATAGAAAATAAGAGAAAACTGATGTGTTTTGTTTCTAATGTTCAAAGAAAAGCTATTTCAAGTATTTAACTGTAAAGAATTAGAGTTTGGAGGAAGAGCTTGGAGGTGTGCGTGGATCAGGAAGTTTGAGCATCTGTGCTCAGACTGTTGCCTCCGCGACCCGGCCCCGGATAAAGCGGAAGAAAATGGATGGATGGAATAAGAGCTTGAGAGTATTTTTTCCCTTTTTACTGAAAAAGTTTGAGTCGAGTCAAAACCATGGAGGCAGCTGGTACTCGGAGTATAAATGAAAAGGCCCAAGGGGTACACCAGACAAAAAAGGATCAAAGCTGATCAATATTATCTACACAGCGGCTTGTTGGAAATGTTAAATGTTGCACAGAAAACAGAAATCAAAGCCAATGTCAGCTCAAGTCACACCCACAAGCGGGCGGCCCCCATCGCGAGTTCCTGAGTAAGGTGAGTACAACAAGCTCAATCCAGCTCAAACAAGCTCAAACAAGTACTCAATCCAGTTAATTCATTGCCTCAAGCTGATCCACGGGACAAATTCCACTTCAGAATCCAACAAAGTTATGCTGCATCTGACATAAAAAATGGAATAAGTGCACTTATGGCGATGTTATTTCCCAAACTAAAAGTATAAAAGGTCATGAAAGTTTGCCATCTCAAATAGCTAGATATCTGGAACACATTTGAAAGCGCGAGTCGCAGTGGCTGTACCTTACGTGCTGTGGTTACAATACAAAAGAGGCATCTTCTGCGTTTGGCTTGCTTTGCGTCGGGAGGCTGTTGCGGGGATATGTGAGGAGATTTGAAATAATCTTCTCTCGCAAATTATTCACTTTGCTTGCCAAGTGCACTGAATGTAACTTTTTATTGCCGCTCCGACGCGCCAGGAAAATACAATTTATAAATAGCATTCATTCTAAAGTACAAAAACTTTAGCTAGACTTTCTTCCTGGCCCGTCCCCTCAAGAGTAGATGGCGACATGCTATAATCAGTTTAGCTGTGGCCATACCCATGTTCAATTAAAGCAAAGGGATACCGCGATAGAAAGTCTGGCAACACAATTTGTACTTGCTCTGCTCCGCTGGGTTTTATAATTGTACATCTATGCACTGTTATTTGTCAGCCACATGTTTGTTTGTGTGTTTAGCCCGTGAGCCCACTCGAGTGAGTAATTAACATGTGCAACCTAACTTGGCGTTCTTCTGAGATCGCAATCCTGCTGACTTTGACATTGGAGGCTAAAAAGTACGAATGCCTTGGGCCACACAGAGGCTTGTACAATTAATGTAGCATTTACACTGGGGGTCAATGGTTTCGACGGGAGACACAAATAAGGAGGGTAATGTTGAATGATTTGCTGGCAGGAAAAGAAGCAGATTGCACATATGTACATCGGTAACAAGAAAAATGTTGTGGCTCTTAAAGTATTCATATAATGCTTCAGGGTAGCATGTGTAGTTATGTAGTTATCTTCATTATGAGGAAAAAATACAGTATGTATGGATGTGAGTAAAAAAAAGACAATCCTTCATGTCTAAATATATGTGACCGATCACGGAAAGTCTATTCTGGGGCATTTTGAGTTATCCACATATTCTGAAAGTGTAGTCTCCAAGCTTTTCCAATGATGTGTAACACATGGAAATCTGATAATATTTGGAGTTGTGGCCATTTGAAGGTAGGCACTTTGGAAAAGGTAATCCTGAGATAAGCCTGGTCTTAGTCGGCTTGTTTGAGACAATGGTCCTCATTTACATCTCATTTCCGTTTGTCCATTTTGTCATTGGCTGAAGCAACTGTCAATCAAGCAGTTTTTAAAAATATATTGTTTTCTAAGCTCAAATGGCGGCGGAACGAGGCTGAAGTACGGACATTTCTCCCCTTCATGATACTTGGCGCCACTTTCATACGGACAACAACGCAAAGTAAGCAATTCATGCTTTTTGTTAGAAAATACTGTCGGAAATGATAGGAAGTAGAATGTGGTTCAGACTACAGCTAGCCCGCACTGATCGCTATGCGGGAAGCTAGGTCCATTGTTAATATACAGTCTATGCACTTACAATGGTTTGTCCCTCAAGTGTTTTCTAATTTTGAATCAATATATCCGCTTTCTTCTATTCTTTGGTCATTTATATCTGCACAAGTTAAACCAGGATGAACTGAAGATTATGATTCACAACATCCATTTAAAATGAAATGTACTTTTTACTTTGAATACTTAAGTTACTGTTTACATGTTTCTCTGCATATAATGTTTTGCTGTATCGGATGTATTCAAAACATTTGCTCAAAATTGTACTGTCTTGAGATATGTATTTGAGTGATGTGCTAGTCCTCTGTGCTAAAATGGAGAGAAATATAACCTCAACATAAAAATGGATGCCTTTCCCGTGGACCTTGAAGGTTATGTTTGTTTGTTGGCAGGATATCTCAGGAACTTATTAACAGATTTCATTGGTTCAGACTCGAGCCAAAGGTAGGCAGGAACAGGTGATTAGTTTTTGGCGCCAATCTATTTCTGGGCACAAATATGTCTTTACACCCATTATTCACGCTTTTTAAGGTAGACACCTTGACTGGAACATCACCATTTGAACTAGAAAGCACAACTCACATTACTTTGCGGTTAATCATGTTTGTTGCTACATCAATATCTATTTTTTTTCCCAACCCGCAGCACATATGGCATTATCTAACTCAATCCGGCCCGGCTGTCTATTTTGACAACCCAAATTCATCTTGCAACCATTAAAAATAAAGAACAGTTATTTTATTTGTATGAGGAGGTCGGCTGAATACTATAGAGCCTCTAGTTGTGCGTGTGGGATCGTGGAAAATAAAACGGCATTGTGCAGATTGGAACTCAAGGCACTAAATTCAAGTGATTTATTTTTTGTTGTTTATCCAAGTGAGTTATACTTCTAGGTCTGCATAAGAAAAGTTTTTGCAGCCCCTCCCTCGTAACCCTGTAAAAATCTCACTTCAAGCACTATTAATAACTTCACTATCCGGTGCATTATCCCTTGTGCCCTGTTAATGCTTCTGTCTGCTTCGAACAACCCGTCCAACCCTTCAGACACTCTTACAGACTTACAGACCACACATCTTAACCATTTTTGGTGAAAATAAAACAAAAAGGGGTCCTGTTTCTAGGCATGAACCGTGGTATGGTGCCTATCTGTAGCATTGGTAAGTAGAGGCCAGGGGGGAGGGGTTAAAAGTGTGCAAAAATAATAATAACATTATTTTTTATAGTAATACAAGGGGGTTGCAACATAAAAATGGGAAATTGCATTGAAAATAATTTTGACGGTGTATTAGAGGGGAGGGGGGGTTATTACGGTTTATAATGTAAGTCTATGGAAACAATAATCTGTGAAGCATACCCAGTGGGGCAAAACTTTGTTCGGAACCGGATGAAATTCAGATATGTTTAAAAACATGTAAAACACAATGCTGTACCTCATTTTTATGAGGATTGAACCACCACAGCCAAAAAAATATCATAATAAGTATACCCTCACAAACAATAATGTCCACCCAGGCTTCTTGGTAATCCCTAGCGGTCTCCCACCCAAGAACTGACCAGGCCCTACCCTACTTAGCTTCCGAGACCTGACGGGATCGGGCATAGCAAAGGTGGTATGGCACTGGCTAAAATCGGAAAGCCCTGATTGCATCGTTTGTCAGTATTTGATAGCAAGAAGAACTAACAGTTGCCGTATAGCTGTGGTAATTAGGTGGCATTATCATTCATAATAGTGGCTTTATTCTGTCTTTGGAATATCCTTGAGAATTCTAATGGTATAGTGCCAGTAGAAGTACTTCTAGAGGCAATCCACTGGCAATTCAGAGAAGGGAAGCAAAGTATATGTACAAGCATAAATTTAGTCACAGGCTCAAGGAGAGAGGGAGAAGTGTTTTGTCCTCTATCCCAGGGCTTCTGAAACTTTTCAGGCCGGGACCCCCAAAATTGCTATGTGCACAATCCCCCATTGTAAAAACAAATTAGTAATATAAAGAATACCAAGCAAAAGAAATGTCTAAATCTGGTTTAATAGATGTATTATTTCCATAATTTGTTTTGTCACTTCACCACAATTCACAAATCTATACTGTTTTTAATCAAGAATAATTTGAAATACTATCAATATTTTTCTTTCTTGTTTCTTGAAATCATTATGCGACCCCCACTGCTCTATCCAAATATAACCAGCTATTACTACACTCTTTCCGATGATAGCACTTAGGCGTTTTCAGGATAATAAGTACAGTATGTGTGTGCGTGTGTGTGTGTGTGTGTGTGTGTGCGTGTGTGCGTGTGTGTGTGTGAGCAGCACCAGGCCACAGAGGAAGTAAACAGCCCTGATGCTCTTAACATGATGGTGTGAAAACGAAACCCAGAGATGGTCTGAACATTCACTACCCAACATCAATAATCTGCGCACTATACATGCAATATCATTATTTGGCGTTTTTCCATGGTTGACTTTATTGGAGATAATAGCAAAGGGTTGGCTGGTACTGTATAAAAGACAGTGGCGCAGATGGGAGAGGGTCAGATGATTTCACGATACATTCACAACATCAAACCTATTGTTTTTTTTATTTTTTTTATTTTCTTTTCTTCCATCCATTCATTGGGAGCATACTTTGATATTGTCATCATTATAAAACTTGAGAGAAATCACATAGAGATCTCAATATTCTTTACTGAAAATTGAAGTGGCTGTTATTACTGTAATTAATATAACAGACACTGAGTATGTCGGTAAAGGACAGAATGACCTCCTCTCCATCGCCTGGATGACACCGTGATGCATTACGTCAAAACCTGTCAGTGTTTTTAATGCTGACCTTTTATTAGCCTCAAACACATCAACCTAATTGCACTAATGTTTTTAAACACCACGACGCCATGCCAAAATGAATCATCCTTAAGAGATTTTCACCATTGCACAGAGGGTGACATCTGACATGCTACATTTAGGTAAAAAATAAATGGGCTTTTCTATTTAATCACAGCGTCTTCCATCAGACTCATCATTCGGCTGTTAGCTATAGGATAACCTGAGATATCCCATTAACAGATCCATTGACAGAAGCTGCGATCCCTCTTCTAAAAGGCTTGAAGAGAAAAGGCATTTCACATGTTCACACTTTCCGGCTCCTTTCTAAAGTAACCCTCGCGGTCACAATCAAATCCAGTTACATTAATTGCCTGACCTTTCTGTCATAACTCCGGAGCAGCAGCACTTTGGGGAAGAGCTCAAGTTTCACAGGAATTCAGGAACAAACTGATTTCCCCCTAAAATCATAGGAAGCAGCACCTTCAGTATACAGTGTCACACAGTATTTTCCACTGAAGTTATTGTTCAGTCCATTAGTGTAAGACAATAGGTATAGTTGATGTTATCAAAACGGAAGGCTAAACACACCACTAGCGAACAGAAGGACATCGTGACCTTACCATATATACGGGGAATCACAGAATCCATACAGAGAGCCATGAGGAAGCGTACTATTCACACCGTAGTGAAGCCACATACCAAACTAAGACAGCTACTCGTACAGTACACCCCAAGGGCAGAATACAGCCGGACAAAAAGCGCAATGTCAATTATGAAATACCATGTAATACCTGCAATAACACGTACATGAGAAACGGGACAGGCGTTCAGCGTAAGGAGGGCAGAACGCATAAAGGAGTGCGAGAAGGAGACAGATGGACGTTTGACAAGATCAGAAAAAGAGAAAGCAAAACCAGAGAATCTGAAATCGGCCATATCAGACCACTGCAAAAGGGAAAACCATGTGATGGATTGGGAGGAAGCAAGGATGATATAGGAACAGAGAACCACAAGTACAACCGCTGGATACGAGAGGCTGTTGAAATCAGGAAACAAGGCTCTCATTCAATCAACAGAGATGAGGGAGCTTTTGCTCTGTCGCATATGGGATGCGCTACTCCAGAGACCACCACACGGTGGGGGGCGTGGCCAACCGGACAGGTGTACCAGATCTGTCAAGCTGGCCGCGCCCGGGAACATCAGCTGATAAAAGACACGTCACACACGTCAGGTATAGTCTTACACTAATGAACTGAACAATAATCATTATTCACTGAAGACAAAATGAAGTTTTTTGATGGTTTCCATTGAAGTGCTCTGAAATGTTTTCATGTCTTAATGTGTATTCACCAACGGTGAATTACAAACTGGAAATGGTGAGAAATTAAAGATGTGTGCAGTATGAAAATCAATTCTCTAAATATTATCTAAACTGTCTTTTCAATAAAGGAAACATGCATCATTTTTACAAGCTATTTCTGTTTCTCTTATACAGCCACTTTCAGAAGCAGGGCTCGCAGCTCAATGAAACCAATTGGCATTTGCCCGACCTCCCTCTCCTAACTACAGTCCAGCAGCGCCTAAAGGCAGGCTTCATTCTCACTGTGAACCACGGGAACAGAAGAGCTGTACACTAGGGCTTACCTAATTGATGCTGTAATAGCCTCAAAGTTCGGGACCACACACTGGACGCTGTGACAGCAGTGACACTGAAAAATGATAAAAAATCCTCCTAGTGCAACTCCTGTTTACCACCGTTCACCCGACAGGAACATCAGCACCCTCAGGAGACAATAGTCGGTTTAATACAGGGATTTTCTTTTAAGATCCAGGAGGGTTTGATTGTGTATACTGAAATCTGAACTGATGACAAATCAATCTTTGTACCATTGCAGCGGAGGGTCAGTGCCTTGGCGGAGGTCTTCATGTCCATAGCTAAGTTTGGTTTATTTTTGATTTCATGTCATGTTTTGATTATTTTAACTGGGTGAAACATTGAAGTGCAATGGCAAACAGCATGTCTATACCCTCCAGCTCTCGGTGTACTGTATGTAATTCAGAACATAACACATTTTCTTTCACCTTCAACTCACAGCTATTCTTCCCCTGCAAATCACACATACGACTGATTTAGAAGAGAGAGAAAAAAATCTCACAGAACCTTTATTATGCACTTTATGACTGTTTCTTAACCTCTTAAGCCCTAACGTCCCCATTTTTGGGGACATGCCACTTTTAGAGACAATCCTTGTTTATTTTAGTCTGTTTTAAAAAATGTTTT
>OMNZ01106335.1:0-25009 GCA_900303255.1 Lesueurigobius sanzi | reverse complement strand
ATTTACCATTTATGCTGTTGTGTCATATTGTGTTAGTATATAATAAGTTACTATTTTATTTTATTTTTATTAGATTTTTTTTTTTCTACTTTTATGCCTGCCTTATAGTTATAGCCTTTATTTAATTATTACTATTTTATTTTTTCTCCATAGTTTATTATTTATCTTATTTTATATCTATATTTATGTTTCATGTTGCACGAGTCAATTCCTAGTCTGTGAAACCTTCATTGACAATGGCAATAAACTCTATTCTGATTCTGATTCTAAAGGGACTATACCTGATTATTTCCTAGTAGTGGAATGAAATTGTTTTTTCCTTTTTTAGTATATTGCAAAGTCAGACATTTCTGGAAATCTAAATATAAAGCATTTATTGTCAATTTCATGAGTTTGCAGCTAGTTTTCTTCCATTTCTGTGACTCTGACCCTAAAAAGTGACCACACCAGTTCTAGAATCTGCTTATTTTAGTTTGGACCACAATTATTCAATTATTTTACTCGCTCCCTCTTCCATGATTTGTAATTTTAAAAACCATTTTATAAAAATTAGGTATAGTGCCTTTAATTTGAGAAATAAAAAGAATATGCCAGTGGAATGGAAGTATTTTTGCACTTCAGTGTTTGGCAAGTTACTTTGAGATTTTACTGAGATTTTACTGAGCCTCCTCCTCCTCCTCCTCCTCCTCCTCCTCCTCCTCCTCCGGTGTTCTCGTGCAACATGAAACATAAACTTGTAATAATGATAAATAATGAACTATGGGGAAAAGATATAAAAAAAATGATAGCACTATAAGACTAAAATAAAAATAGAATAAGATAAATAACAATGACTAATATATTATATTCCTCAGTTACTGAAAAAAGTAATATATTTCTGTAAATAGTAGTTACTTAACACTGCTTAAAAGAAAAAACATGTTATTTAAAGTAAATTTAGGTTTATTATCTCATTGTTGTTAGATGCTTTTTAACATTTTAACAATAAAACAGGTTTGCGTAACTTGCTCAAATCAAGGGCTTATTTCAAGAAAATTCTACTTCTGAATTCACTTTTTACAGTGTAGTCTTTTTGAACGCTTGTCTTTTTCAGCTGTATGGGCTCATTATATTATTATTCAACAATAATTGTGTGGAAAATGCATTATTTAACATTATTCAATTCTTATTTTGGGTCACGGCCCGTCATACTGGGGCGATGGCGGGTCCCGATGCCCCCCAGTTGAGTTTTTTTCTATTGCTCATTCTCTGGCTGTGTGTATTATATGGTCTGAATGAATGTTTCTGCAGTCACACCCCACATGCAGTAGTCCATTGATTCCTCCATGTGCCGTTCAGGAAAGACTGTGTCATCTCTGTTTATTTTCCTTTCTCTGTGCTGTCTTTTCCACTCTGCAGGGCGCAACGATAACACCGAGAGAAAACCCCAAAGCCGGGCTCGCGACGGCCCGGCCCCCGAGTCCTCGGCGGGACCACAAGGGCTCTTAGAACAACACCAGCGCGGCACTGCCTTAATGATGGCCCACTGGTGAGCCGCTCCAATGTTTGTTCAGATTCTGGCTTTGCTTACACACACAGGCACAAATCAAGTGTCTCCTCTGCTGCAGGAGAGGCCGCTGCTGTCTGCGCCTCCAGGGACGCACTGCACACTGTGATTTGTGACCTACTGACTTACAGAGGGTAAGGGCTAGATATTAGATAGCTCCTCCAGTAAAAGGGGAAAGGGAAACGCTGCTGCTCAACTTTGAAACTGTGGAAGTATTGTTTGGACCTTCCTGACCAGTGGGTTCAGGAAATATGCTTCTATCCAATATTAGACATTCTAAAAAAAATAAACAACTATTCCCAGTCTTATAGAGGCTGCACCTTTCTGCATTATGGTATGGAATTTACCATAGACCCACACTTTTAAGAACACACAAGACCAGCACAACTAGGATTGAGAAGCAATGGAAATGGTCTTTTTTTGTGATATCATTTCTGTAATCTGTATAGATTTGGGGAAAAAAGGAAGAAAAGAAGAAAAATATGATTTTAGACCAGACTTTTCCATAATAATAAACTTTATGAACCTGCTGTATTAACAAATCCTCACAACAAATAGGAGAAAATCTGCATGAAATTCTGAAAAACTCTATGTAAGACAGAAACCCTAAACCTGAATTCAGTTCCTCACAAACGTGTGACACTGCAGGTAAAACTAAAGTTTTTGGGCCAGTTTACTCAACATATATACAGTACTTTCACCTGGAAACAAATACATTTCCTAATATTTCCAATAAGAAGTGTAATTACTACATTCATTCAACATTTCTCCATAGAACTATATGGGAAATTACAACTTCAATGACCATTTTCTCCAAATCCATTTTCTTCACATCTCCACTTTAGTAGCTCCTACAGACTCCAAACCTCCCAGTCTTGTAGTTAATAATATCGTGAAGGTTTATTCAGAGGGATTTTTCAATATTTAATTCCTTGCCTGATTTATTGAGTTTTGAACCCCCTAAACCAAGGCAAAATTTGAATTTTTACACATGTATTCCCTAAAAACTAGCTCATTCAAAAACTAAACAAGACATGCAAAATCCCCTCTGAAACTAATATCTGGCTCCATCCATTATTCAGATTTCATTGCCAAAAATATCGGCAATTTTGCCCATTTGTATATGCATAAAAAGTTAACTTGTAATACCTTCATATGTCGGTAAACCAATTGATATCACGCAATTATTTTTCCCCCTATTCACCTGCAGGGTCTCACCTTAACATCCCACATGATACACACATTTTTGGAATTATAATTAGAACAGCTCATTTCAGCAGCAGTACCAGATGTAAACTTGGTAGAAGTATGAACAGTACGGCATGGTAGCTATAAATTTGGTGTGTGATTTTGAAGTACTATTTGTGGGCCTTTACCAAAAATAAACAATGACGTAGATAAAGATTTTTGATGATTTGATAATCAATCGGTTGATTCAAATGATGTGTTTAAATCAATGTTTTTATTTGGCTCATGAGATGAGAATGAGTCTTGAAGCTACAGCCACTGATTTAAAGTTTTGTGTATGTTTGTAATATGTAACCGAACATACTTTATTTTGGTAGTCCTACAGCCAGGCCCGTGTCGTCATCTCTAAGGATTTAAAACTTCGGGAGAAACATTTTCCACTCCAAAAAAACCTCATTAATTTCTGCATAAAGCCAACTCCATCTTTGTACTCCGCTTTATCCACTGTGTAACCAGTGAGGGCTGGATAATATTTGGACAGGTGCTCCACTATATACATCGGCTTGAAGGCAGCAGTGTGACGTTTGATGAGGAGATGAGAGGAGAACCACGAGCCCCAGTCAGTGCCGTAAACTCCACTACATTCTGCACGTGTAATCCCCGACAATAAAATACTGTTTAGCACCAATTCTCCTGTACTTTTTAAACCTGTTTTCTCCCACTCCTCCACACAACAGCGGAGCTCACATCTGGCAGACAGATGTGGTTCTCACTGCCGCTCTCTCACTCTCTCTTCTTCGGGGGAAACATGAGAGCCGAGCTAATTCGCTCTCCAACCTCCCACCCACCAGCGCGCAGCCGGACCACCCACATTCGGAAACGCCTAGCAGTTCCCGGGGCAGGCAGAGACGAAAGAGACGGCAGACCGAGGCGAGAGGGAGAGGGAGAGAGAGAGAGAGAGATGTGAGGATGGGTTAGCAGTTTTAGGCCAGATTCAATTACAGCACTGTCACAGCACAACCTGCCATTGTGAGCACACTGGACTGATCCTCGGCTTTTGTTCTGCACATCAGGAGCTACAGCCGCGCTCCAAAAGACTAAATGATAGCGTCGGAACCAAACACACCTGTTGAGTAAAACTAATTTAAGCTGGTGTGTATCATTGCACCACCCTCATTCTGTCCAGGTTGATTTTATTTAAGTGTATTTTATGCCAAATTAAAGGCTATTACAGGGCCAAGAGCTTACCTTAATCCTCTAGTTCCGATCCACACTCGGGACCTGTGTGTGTCCTCTTAAACTCGGGCTTGTACCCAAGGACAGACTTTTATTCTTTCCTGTATGAGCAGTGTAACAATCCTGTTGGGCTAAATAATCCAGAACCAATATATTCATTCTTTTTTAGAGGTATAATTACTTTACTGCAAAAACTCTTATCTTAGTAAGTTAAGTAATCTAGAAAGTAGTTACATTTTCTTGAAATAAGTACATTTGTCCTTGGTTTGAGAAACTAATTTCAAGATACTTATCCATGGGGCAAGTTTTTTTACACTAAAGTGAAGAAAAACAGCATCAGCACAATCAAAATTAAACAAAAATAACTTGAAATTAGATTGTTATTGGTGTTTTGCCTAATTCAAGTGTAAAGAACTTGCCCCATGGACAAGTATCTTGAAATTAGTTTCTCAAACCAAGGACAAATGTACTTATTACAGGAAAATTTAACCAATTTCTAGATTACTTAACTTACTAAGATATGACTTTTTGCAGTGTGTGATTTTATGTTTTAGTGTTTCATACATAAAAAACAATATATTTCAGAAATGATTTGTCAAAAT
Source organism: Lesueurigobius sanzi (assembly GCA_900303255.1). NCBI lineage: Eukaryota > Metazoa > Chordata > Actinopteri > Gobiiformes > Gobiidae > Lesueurigobius > Lesueurigobius sanzi. Next base: position 20,437 of record OMNZ01106335.1, on the reverse strand, counting down.
GAAGAAAGCAATGCCTCTTGAAAACCTCTGATGTGTATTTGTTTTACATAATAACATTCTTGGTCCCAGCATTGACTACTGAGCCACATGACGCCATTTCACTTTTATATTTAGAAATTCCTGTAAATGTTTAAGCTCTCCCCAGACTGCGGAGCCACTGTTTGTAACTTGGATTGGATAACTAAGATAAGATAGTTCTTTATTGATCTCACAATGGAGAGATTCACTTGTTACAACAGCTCTTAGGACAGGATCACACAGGGAGGTGCAAAAAGTCAGGAAGAATGTTGTCAAGAAGAAAAATAGTTTGCAAACAGTAATAATACTGGAATAGGATAAAAAACTCAATTTAAAAAGCTAATACTGATCAAATAAAATAAGTGTCTCTTCATCTATCAATACAAACTGTATAAATGTATTAGTATCCAAGTCATAATATGGCGTTTTTACCAGATAATATTTTGTCTTCGGCTGTTCAGACTGAGGGAAATCACCCACTTGTTCAAACTGGCTTTTCCTTCATTCATTTTTAATTATTTTTTTCACACTGCTGTCTTTATTTGTGTTTCCTTATGTAAAGCGTATTTGACTGTCCAAAAAAGCACTGTACAAGTTTGATGTGTTATTATTATTATTATTAAAACACAAAACAAACTGCAGATAGACGCCAGCTCTTTATTAGCAGTAAGGACTTTTATATTAGGGTTTTAATTTGAACTCGTACTGGTTTATTGGAAGGATTATGTCGCCACCTTGTGGGCATTTTCAGTACTTGCATTCAAAGAGCTGCACATTCTTTGACTGTGGTCTGTGTGTTTATTTGAGCATTTTCAGGGTTTATACCGGTATCAGCAAGTCAAATTTAATGCTTTTTAATGCCAGAAACGCCACAAATTAATATTAATTTCCATATTCAATGCAAATTTTGATACAACTGACAACTTTTGAACAGAAATAGTGTATAATTTCTTCCCAAACAGCAGGGAGCCTATTTTTGGACTGGACCAAACTTTTGCAGTAAAACTAGTTGACCAATGTCTTTATTATTAAGGGAATAATAATGCTTTTTAATGACATTTAAGGCCTTATTTTTGACACAATTAATTTAATGATTTTTAATGCTGCGCAGAAACCCTAATTTTACATTCTTCTTTTTTTTTCACCAAAATTTACAATTATTTCTTACTGACAGCTCAAAGGGAGTAGGCTGAAGCAAGAAAGCTTATATGCGCCTACCCCCTTCAAAGTTAATATAACACCAAATGCACGTTCATGTCCATAATATAAAGTTTATTTAACAGACTCTTAATAATTCCAACCTGCTGTATTCTGTCTGTATCTGTAAGTTCTCGTGTCCATCTCTGCTGTAACACTGTTTTAGTAGATAACTAATCAAACACTTTAAATTTAATGACATGAGGAAATCCAAGAACCATGTCTGTGTATCAGACATACCTGTATAACCCTTGTCCACATTATATCTGAAATACTATAAAATATACATTATAAAATTGAAAGATTGTCTTCATAAAGTGCACTTACAACCAGCAATTTAATATAGAAATACTGCAGCTATCCAGTACAGCAGACACAAGTATCGTGTGATTTGGGCAACAGCAGTCATTACATTGGTTAAAGGTTACATTCTCTTAACACTGTCTAAGGCCAACAGCATTGGAGCAGAGCACTGTCTTTGGTGTCATCCTCCCTTATCACCGGCCTGGGCCTCTGCTTCTATCTTTGTCCAAGTTGCACCCCTTGGGACCCCTAGGGGTACGCAAGAGTTTAGCAGGGGTTACTAAAAGAAATAGCTACAACGGTAGTCTGGATTATTATGTTCAAACTAAAGCTATTTATTGAGAGCATTCAGCTGTATTTTAACTGATAAATGAGATTTTAGTAATTAATTTTCTAACTAATGAACAAAACCATCGAGGCAGGGGTTACTCAGACTATATGAAAGCTCCAAAGGGTACGTGGGACAAAATAGGTTGGGAATACTGCTTTGGGTAACAGCTTATTGTGCAGCTCAGTAACACAGTGAAGCGACGTTAAGGCGCAATGCAGAAAAGGTTATATCTTTTTGTGTTTTTCACTTAGTTTTCTGTGTTTTCCTCCTGCCCACTTCAGTTGCCACTGAGCCAACTGTGGCCCCTACAGCTCCGCCGACTGGCCCCCCCACGAAGAGCCCGACCAGAGCCCCCAGCAGCGCCTCCCTCCTCACCAGCTTAGGCAGCCTCCACAACCAGCCAATAAACATCTCCCACAGTCCCCACAAGAAGGAGCGAGCCGGAGACACTGGGACTCCGCTACACGGGAACAGAGCATCCAAATTCAGATCCAAGTCTTCCACACCCCTCTCTGCCTCTCGCCTTACCGCCTCCTGGTCTTCAGCGTCTATGCTCAGTCCATTGTCTTGTCTCTGTTTGAGGATCTCTTCCTGTCTCTTCTGGATTCGCTCCTCGACGTCCTGGTACAGCTGACAGCTGAAGTGTTTTGTCCCGCTCTCCTTCACAGCTTGATCCACTTTGTCCAGGAGCTCTCGGACTGCATCTTCAGTCTCAGTTTTTCCTTAAGCAAGGATACAGGAATCAGCGTAAACAATGTGGAACTACTTGTAAATATGGACTTCAGCTCAGTGCCCTAACAAAAGTGGATCAGACTGCAGTGTTATCTTGAACTAGTTGAATCTGCTCGAAAATATTCTGCAAATCAGGCCCAGAACAATTTTCCCTGACGTATGACTTATAATTTGTACTAATGCTATGGAAATCATAAAATAATGTATAATAATTATGTGTGTGGTGTTAGCAGAATATTTAAATATACTTTTATTATTATTTATTTTATTTTAAGGGTCCAAAGTAATGTACATTACTTCCAAATGCTCCTGACAGCTAAAAGCCCTGTAGACTCACCGTGTGTCTCCAGCCTGTGGTAGCGGTCCCCACACCTCCTCACCAGCTCGGTCAGGTCTTTCCTCCACGTGAGGAGGTATTCCTCCAGTGTCTCCTCCTGATCCAGCTCTTCTGTGTGGGTGAAAAGGATCACGGTGTTGTTCTGGACCGCCCCAGGTCCCAGAAGCTGCTCCAGGACATCCAGGGCCTTGGCTTCTCCATCAGCCGGCTGGTTCAGAGGGACACACAGGAGGAAGGCGTGGGGCCCAGGGCTGGACAGGGCTACCAGAGAACAGAGCTGACTTTTCCTGTCCTCTGGGACGCAGGCTGAACCAAACCAGTCTGTGCTGGACACTACAGTCACCTGAAGAAAAGTCATGGAGGATCATAGTCATTAAAACTATTCCAAATCGGTCGCTATTCATTCGTTCCTTGTGGTTTGTGGCCATAATAGCAAAATGCTACGAAACAATCAATAATGTGATTGTTATAACGATTAAAAACACATCCCATCATGTATTCTACTCTAGGAAAAACAATAAATCAGCAAAGAATGTCGTTTTCATTTTAACCCACAACTTACAAAATTAACAAAGTAACAAATTCAAGTGGAAGGAGTCCATTAAATGCACTTCTACATACACGCCCTTTGCCTTAGGAGAATAGATTAGTCATCACCACGAGTGTAGTTACTATGGAATAATCTTCTGAAGTCTATTTTTGCTGGCCTATTGTGTGTTCAGAGCTCAGATTGTTCCAGTGAGAGTGTCACCTGTCTGCCTGCAGCCTGGCCCGTGTGTTTACTGCATTCCTCATGACTGAGGGCCGCACCGTCCTGCTCCAGACCCACGATGGTGCTCACTGTCGAGGTCTTCCCTGCCCCGGCCCGGCCCAGCACCACCAGCCGGAGCTCTGCCTCTGCGCATGAGAAAGACAACCTTATCGTTGCGCACCAGGCAGGAAATGTTGAATTTTCACCGATCCTTTGTTTTTGGTTAACAAATACGTTATAAAATGTTGGACACAAGATTCAAAGAAGTGCTATGCGCTTCTTAAAAATAAAAAGTAGGCGTGGTCGCTCCTCAAAAACTAAACTAAACACCGCCATCCACCATAATACTTTTTACGCAGACCGACCATTTCTGAAACCTTACCTGACCGACAAGATGTTGACATCCCCAGAGCACCACGCGGTTGTCTTTAGAGATGAAGTGTGTAGGAGCACTTCCTTGATGACTTTGTACTCTTGAACCAGCTGCTCAGCGCATCACAGCGGCTCCTATCCAACGAGCATGCGCAGACTGGACCATGCGTAAAGATGAGTAATAACTTTAGTATTATACTTTATGTCTTCTTTATACTTAACGTTGTGGCACGTGTTTTATCATTTAATACAAACAGAAATAGCAAGAATGACCAACAAGAAGTAGGCAATAATCTAGTCACCTTATGGTCATGTTTATTGTTTTGTAAAATTCATTATTTTGAATTCTATTAGAAGTTGTATAAAAAAAACAATAATAATAATTTGCACATTTGACATAAGGTAAAAACGTTAACATTGTTTTGTATGTTGTATGACACAACAAGGTCCTATACATTTTGAGTACAAAAGTCTTTCAAACATTCATAATTATCTGATCAGTCCACATCCACACCTGTCCATACATCAACTTTAAAATCAAATATTTTAAAACACAATAATTTTACAAAGTAAAAGAATACAGTCAATATAAACATTAAAGACAGCAAATGTCCAAGTTTTTACACAGCAGGCCATGGTTTTAAATACATCATTCATTCAGAGTCCAGGCATGATGTAGGCAATGTTGTCCAACGTATTTGACTGTAAACAAACAGTTCAGATAAAGTTGATCAGAGTTTTTTCTTTAATGAAAGACAGTATTATGTACATGTAACGTACCAGAACTTTTCGTGGGCAGCCGTTTAACTGTGGGATCTGTGCAGTCAGACAAGTCAGAGGCCCCAGTGCACACAAGATGGAGTCCAACAGCACAGACAGACTCCCTGACACTGCCACCATACCCTGTCGGCAAAGAAAGGAATAAGTGATACTTATGACCGTGGCTACGTTTATATGCAAATCTAAAATCTTTGTCTGATTTCTGTAGATTATTAAAGTGGCTCGTCAGCAGCATAATCTGATATCCATTATCTGATATGGATATAATCTGATTTCTTTCTGATCTTTCACACATAATATGCATAACGCCTTTGCTCTGCCTGATCCTGCCAGATCTCGAAACAAAACAGCGTAGGGCCTGCTCAGTACTTGGATGGGAGACCACTGGGGAAATGCCAGGAAGTCTGGGTGAATGTAGTGTGTGAGTGTTGGTGGTGGTCGGAGGGGCTGATGGCACAGATTGGCAGCTTCCGTCAGTCTACCCCAAGGCAGCTGTGGCTACAATAGTAGCTTACCACCATTGAGTATGGAGTGAATGAATAATGCCATTTGAGTGTCCAGAAAAAAGTGCTACATCAGGGTTTATACAGGTAGCAGCAAGTCCAATTTAAAGCCATTTTAATGCCCAATTACTACATTTTTAATGCCACAAATGACATAAATTGGTGCGCATTTAATAATTTCCATTTTCAATAGAATGATTTGTTTCACTGGAGACCTTTTCAACAGAAATGATGTCCAATTTCAGCCAATAATGCAGTCGAGACCAAATGTTTGTTTTTGACAAACTTTTGCAGTAAAATTAGTTTTTACATTAGCATCGTCATTATTTTCGGAAAACTTCTATTTAATGCTTTTTCATTTCATTCATTTAATGACTTTAAATGCTTTTTAATGCCCCGCGGAAACCCTGTATATAAAACCAATGCATCATCATCATCACAACAAAATGATGACCATGAAAAATCCCAAATTTGTTTAAAAAGAACCACAATGTACAGCTGATAGTCAATCGGTTAAGGCTGTTACACACATGGCATCAGTCTTAACCACTGTTCTGTCTTTGATTTTCTCTCTGCTCTTCACCCTTAAATCCTTTAAAAAGATAAATCAATTACTAAAACAAAGTTAAGTGGGTTTGAAATCAGGACTTTTTACTAAACCTGTGCCGTATCCACTGAGCTCATGCACAGGTCGTGCCATGCAACATGCAACATGCAACATGCAACCCCTCAGAGCAGTTCAATTCAAATTCAAATATGGAGGTTGGATAATTTTAAGCCTCCATGTTCCTTCTCCTCTGGCTGATGGGAGGGGTGAGCTGGGTCCATTTGAACTGGCACATATTAAACACAAAGTTTTGAAGATAAACGCATCGGATCTGATGATTGCATTATCTGATTTTTCCCACCGTATAAACATAGCCAGTGTCTCCTACACATACAGTAGTTCTGTCCGTCCTGTACAGTCTGGATGATACTGACCTCGGTCTCCTGCAGCCTGTGTCCTATCAGAGACAGAGACTCTCCCAGCAGCTGTAAATGGGCCGCCGCGTCAATGGGGTCAACCTCAGGGACGCGGGCTGGGGACAGGGACACACTCTGGCCTTTGTGCGGCGATACCAGTCCCGCCGAGCCTCCACTCACTGCCATCAAAAAATAAACACAGTAAACTAAACGACTCCACAATGAATTGAAAATGAAAGGACATATTTGTTTTATGCGACTCAACCTTTGCTTTTGCTGTCCGCGGAGCTCTTGTGTTTGACTGTTGTGGCTTCAGCTTTGTTTTGTTTATGCTGCAAGTGTTGAGCCTTCTGCCTCCACACCTGGATTATATAAGAAACAATTTATTGTTTCACAGATTTATGTTCATATCCATTTTATATTATTAAAAATGTGAGCAAGGACTCACCAGTTTGTCTTTCTCTGGCAATGACTTCCACACTTCTGCCAACCTCTTACTCAGCTCCCCAAAATCTAAAAGCAAAAATAAAATAAAGAGCAAGAGCAAAAAGAGAAAACATGAAATAGATCTTCCATTTAGTGCTTTCATAGTGAACTCACCTAATCCTGGCTGTTCTGCGTTGATGTTCACTCTGTATTCCTTACAAAATACTTGGTAAGCAGTGGTCGTGGTCTTTTTCTTGGGCTAATAGTGAAGTTAAAAATTCAGTTCAGAAGTCAGAAGAAGCCCTTCGTGCAATAAGGGGGAATATTCGTACAGTGTGAATGACTCTGTTGTACCTTATCTTTGTCCTTCTCCCGTTTGTCCCGATCCTTCTCCTCTTTCTTCTTCTTCTTCTCTGGTACTGCGTCAGCGCCTGGGTGGTGGTGTGGAGGGAGGGGTGCACTCATGGCGTACATGGGCCCGACAGCGCTGTGAGTGACTGTGGGGTGGGAGTGGCTGTGTCTTGCTGTGTCTAGTGAAAAGGACACCAAAATCAATTTAACACAATACGAAAAGTGTGTGTGTTTATGTATTTACTATTAGTGACATGAACCTCCAAAGCCTTTGCTGTGCTTCTTGTCCTTCCCGCTCTTCTCTCTGTCTTTCTCCTTATCTTTCTTCTTTTTGCTTTTTTTGCTCTTCTTCTTCTTCTTTGACATGTGGGTGTTGTAGGAGTCATCGATCACAAGTTCACCAGCCTCCAGCTCACCCCCAGACGAAGAGCTGTCCTCCCCCAGGCCTCCTCCATAATGACCTTTGCATATAAACAGAAATGCATTAGTTTAGTCTCACAGTACACATTTAGATTTTTTTTATCTCCAAATTTCTCAATGCTAGTGAAAAAATACTGTCTATCCAATACATTTAAAGTTGAAATGAAAACATCAAAATCGTGCAGTTTAGTGCAACGCAAAGTCCAATCAGGTCTGTGCAGGAACACTGGACTGGACTTAGGCAAAATATCTTACCTTCGACCTCTACCTCTTTGCCAACCACTGGCAGCGGCTCCCGACTCTGTGTTTTCTTCTTGGATGACTTTCCAAGCTGAATCCGATCTTTATCCTTTTCCTTCTTCGTACTTCCTTTGGCAGAGTGTGGTGCGTACATGAAGCCATCGCTCTCCTCTTTCTCAGGGGACATGATCAGCTTCATCTTGAGCCCGTCTGCTTCCCGCAGTGTCAGTGGCTCTTCTTTGGGTATTCCTCCGTGGAAAAGAGACGACTTAGAGGAAGAGGAGTGCTTTTTCGAGGAGGAAGATGAAGACATGGGACGGGAATGGGAGAAAGCGTGGCTGCTCTTGCTCCCACCGCCGCTGCCCTCACGTTTACGTTCTTTGGAGGAATGAGAGGAGAAGGAGGGATAGGAGGGCTTCTTGTGGAGGTGCGGGTTGGGGTCTGAGCCAGTGGCCAGGGGGGAGGTGATGGCCTGAAGCAGACCCATGGCTGTGTCTGCTGGGTGTGAAGAGGAAGGGGACAGTGTGGGGGAGCGGTCCACTGACTTGTGCTTTTTCTTGTGGGGTGGAGGTCCAGAACCATCGTAGTCTGACAAAGAAAAAACATCTCCATTAAAGGCAAAAGTCTAGCTGCAGAGATAACTATACACAATCATTTGTTAAAATGTGCAATAGGCTATAAGATAGCAATAACTAATTTTACCAAAAAAACAAATTAGACAGATATTGAACAATCTAAGAAGAATGAATTACAATTATTTTAGTTGACTTAATACAATATGAATATCACCAAAACCATTTCAAGTCTCCAACATTTTAGAACATATAGGATAAATGATGATATAGAATCATACATCCAAACTATTCATCAATTACAGTATGTAATATTAGGCATACCTCTGTAATAATAGTCATCACTGTGCTTTTTCTTCTTCTTGTGGCTGTCCGTTCCCATCATGAACAGGTCAGAATCCTAAACAATATAAAAGCATATGTAAATTAGAATAAATTAGAATATATAATGTAAAACGTTGTTACCTTTGGCCGTTTCTTGGAGGACTTCCGAACTTCTGCTGCAATTTCTTCTTCCTCCCTTAACAAATCTTTGTATGACCTTCTCTTCTCTCTTTGACTGCGTCCAGCCACTAGCCCCCTGTCGCCATCCATCCCCATATCTGAAACACAAACACAACTATAGGAATAAGACATGGATTGGATTTAAAAAGGCATAATATGACATTTAATTCACATTACCTTTGATTTCTTCAAATGCCATGGCACCACTCCGACAATGTGCTGCTTTCACACAAGGATCTCCACGATTACCAGCTTATGTGGAAACAATTGTATGTTATTAGTCAGTTGTTTTTTTTAGTCAACATGTTGCATATTACTTCTTAGGTAGAATTATTAAGTCTTAGTACAATTAGACTTCATATCGTAGTGTTTGCATTGTCCCGTCACTGAGTAAGATACTCACGAAATGTATCAGAAAAATAAATATACAATTTTGTGAAAAGCTTGTTTATTTGACGACATGGCTCTATGGTTTGTAGAAATGGGATTGTAAAGCACCTCCCGCCTTCTTACGTTAATATACACAAACACACCCCCTCTGAGTTCATTGAGACTTCAGCACATAGCTAATCGCACGTCTTGGGAACGCAAAGGCGAGTCTGGCCTGAGCTAATGGGATGCAGAACCGCAGGCTACACCGAGGCTTCCCCGCTTTACTAGGCCTCAGTTGAAACAAGGCAGAAACTGCGATGCATCTAAGCGCATTCAACACCGCTAACAATTTAGTTAGACCAGAGCTGTGCACGGTGCAATTCGATAACACACTAGACATACGAGAAATTATTATTTAGTGTTATTACCTTAGAAAAATGTCCAATTTACGCGGACCCAGTCGCCATCTTTGTTTTCATCGACAACAATACACGCCTGCAGGGGGAGTAGCTTTGCTAAAACAGCCAATCTACGAGCTGGAAACATTGTGCGCGAGAGGATCTCAGGCATGACCTTTTGACTTATGATTTAATGTATAAAATATACTGTACCTCACTAAAACCCCAGTGATAAAAAATAAAATAAAAAAAAACCTTTCTAATATAATACTTTAATAGTATTTATATCAAGTTCAATTGTTCTCTCATGTAACTTAATCAAACCCTGTGCCGTTTATTTTTGAAGTTGGCCATGTTTTCCATTTGTCAATGAATCAGACTTGGGCCTATAGATCCAAGCAGGTCGGATCACAGCTGACCCTTCCCACCCTGGGCACGAACTGTTTAACCCTCTCCCCTCAGGGAGGAGGCTACGGTCCATCTGGACCAGAACCTCCCGCCTTTCCCTCCGCTATTAGGCTCATGAACACTTCATTACATTCAATAACACTGTATCACACTCATGAACACTAATAGCTCTGTATCAGACTAATGTAAACTGAATGACCTGTTCCATTTGCACTGCTCTATTTGTGGTATGTCCACACTCACATTTGCTGCTAATGTACATCTGTAAATTCATAATTTATTCTGCTGTCTCATATTGTGTTAAATTACTATTTTATTAGATCTTTATATCTTATTCTATTTTTATGCATGCCTTATAGTTCTATAATTTTTTAATACCTTTTTTCCATATATCTTTTTTCCATAGATTATTTATCATTATTACAAGTTTATGTTTCATGTTGCACAAGAACACCAAAGAAAATTCCTAGTCTGTGAAAGCTTCATTGACAATGGCAATAAATTCTATTCTGATTCTGATTACATTGATTTGTTCAAGGTATATTACTATTTGCTTTGTACCTGCTCAAATTTCTTTATCAAATTTCTTTATTTTATCAAGTGAGTCAATTGAGAACAAATTCTCATTTACAATGACGACCTGGCCCTCTACTCTACTGCACTAATATATCACACATACAGCGCAAAGCACCAGTCTCAAAACATACACAAGTTTATTGTCTCAAACATTTAATATTTTTAGTCACTAACAAAGTACGACTCAAATTTACAAAAGTAACATGCAGCACAAAAGAGAAGGCAATGTGACACAAAAAGACACATGTGAAAACCTGAACCAACATTGAAATCATTCATGAAACACAACTCAACTATTGCTTTTTGATAATTATTTGTGTGTTATCAAAAAGGTCAGAGTAAGGCCCCTTGCAGTGTCTAATCAAACAAAGGAGGTATTGGGATACTGTTATTTTCTGTAATGGAAGATAAAGGCCATTTGTTTCCTCCACTGAATTTTATCTATGTGAATAAAATCTCGGTGACTTTCGTTTTCTTATGCTGCAGTTCGGAGCTGCTCTGACCCAGTCAGTCATCACATTTCAGTCCTAGTCAAACTCACTGAAATCAATATCATACATTTCATTAGTTCCATCACATCAATATTGGGGACAAAAAACTGACACCAAACAGGTGCCTTGGTAGATAGATAATACTGAGTGTGTATGACTTTTCTATAAAATAAAAAAAAAATCATGAATTGATTTAAACTCAATGGATACCACGTAAAACAATATTTCAGCTCCCCAAATGTCTTTTCTACCTATCTCCCAAATTTTGTTTCTGTAAGCTGAGGGATGTAAAACTGGCCAACAAATCAGTCACTTCATCCACCTACGGAAATGGAACGGGTTACTAAAACTTGTCAATGTTAAACAGAACTACAAGAATTTAGGTAGAAATGACACCTAACCTGTTCCTTTGTGCGAGTGTGCTGCAGCTGTGTTGATATGTGTTCAAGTCTCTCCTTTGCTTCACTCTGACCCATCAAATTTAGGTACTCCCTCAACATCTGGATAATCTGTGAAAAGAAGCATTAACATCATGAACCAAAATATCAATCTATCACTCCAATGTTTCAAAAGTTAAGTTTACCTGTGTGACCTCGCCTCTCAGGTTTTCTAGGCTGCGCGAGTCTCCCTCTTGTAGAATATTGAGTTTGGAGCGAGCTAAATGTAAAGGTGTCCTGCCTGCTCGGTCCAAGGCATCAACACGGGCTCCTGAAAAATGTACAAACCCTCTTGAATTTCATAAATTCATCTGCACGTTGAATTTAATCACAAAGAATACCTCCTCTGAGCAGTGTGGTGATCACAGGCACGTGGTTGGTACAAGCCGCTACAGAAACAGATGCAAAAAAGGAAAAAAAAAAAACAACAACAAACATGGTTTATTAAAAATGTTAGCCAGAAAAGTCCCAGATCTGGGCTTGAACTTGCTAAAGGTAGTCGAATTTTGGGCATACACAGTGCAATAAAGCTGCATTACCAGAAATGTAACAATAGAAGGATAATACATATAAATGGTGTCACAAACATTGCACTTTGCGGTGCCCAAGATATAACATTGAGCTAGGCTAAGGGTTTACTTACCCAAATGTAGAGGGGTATTTCCCAGACTGTCTCGCTGGTTGGGGTCAGCCCCATAGCTCAGCAATAGCTGGACTGAAACCATAAATGTATGAAAATATGTTTTAGAGAAGAGCAACACACAGCAATGATACAAGATTTGCATCATTAAGTGAACTGGTATTACAAGAAGGCAATTTCTAATTATTGGTTGGCCAAAAATATAAGAAAGAGCATATAGTAGATATTCATTAGACCTAAACAAATTCTATTGATTCACAAGGGATGTTAATTGACCAGGCTGTAAGATAACTCACCGCTCTGTGATAGACCTTCATCATAACTCACGGTGCATTGTTCATTTAAACTGACTTCAAGGTTATCTGCTTCGGTTTATATAGTATATTGAATATTCAAGATCTATCATTCTATTTTTTAGTATTTAGTATCTTATCTTGTATTTTATACCTGTAAATGTGTAAATATTCCCAAATATGTATAGTCCAGAATCAGAATCAGCATAGAATTTATTGCCATTGTCATTGAAGGTTTCACAGGAATTTTCTTCGCTGTACCTAAACCCAGATTCTTTATTCACATTTTATTATTCTGTTATTATTTTAAGATTGCTATTTGAGCTACTGTGACAACATAATTTCCCTTGTGGATCAATAAAGTCTATGTCTATGTCTGCTTCTTTCACAATCAAGACATTTCCAGCAAATGATTCAGACTCTGCCGTTTTGATAAAGTTAACAATAAGCACAATTCTCAATGAACAAAACTTATTATCAATGGCAGCCCTAACCTGTAAAATACTGATATTTCAATTAGTTATTTCACCCAGTTTACAGCAGGAGACATGAATCTACTTCTCCATATCGGTCATGAAACTAAATAATGGTCATTTCATACAACATAGGCCTACCAATGCCTTCATTGCCATTGCAGGAGGAGAAATGTAGAGCTGTTCTTCCCTTGTCGTCTGCAGCACATGGGTCTATGTCATCCTCCAGCAGCTTCCGGACTGATGACACAGAAAAACAACTTTAGATTATGTTAATACTCTACCTGGCCCAAAATGTAGTCACCTGGGTTTACTGTAACTAGGCAAATAGATACAAGCCTTTTGGGTGACCCTATTGGATGGTTACTGCATGTTCAGCAGCATCATGTGGCCTAACAGTGTTATAAAGGTGAGCCTCAGGATGTCACATCTCATACCTGTTTCAATGTCGTTACCGTTGGCTGCTTCTCTGAGTCTCTTCACAGCTGTAAAAAGCATACAAAGTTTTACATAGGCAGACTTATTACACATCAGATTAATGATCCTTGTCATCATGATGGTGATTAACCCACAATTTCCAATGGTTTGTTCTAAATGTCACATTTGAACTGATTTTTCCCCCTCAGAGCATCATGATACATCTGGAACCATCAACAATGCATCAACTTTTGACATCTATTATTCTATACATCTATTATTATAAACACCCCCTCGCAATAATTGTCTTACATGGTAGCTAGACTTCTTAGTTACAATGTAGCCAACTAAACCCCACTTCCCTCTCTTTGGCATCTAAGCTCCTTTTGGCCCATCTTTTGATCTTAAAAAAGCATAAGCTCGTGCTACAGTAGGCTACATTCTTGATACCCTTACCATAAATATCTTTGCCAATGGGACCCAGACTGCGCACAGCCCGGTGGTGCCTCTTCTTGGACTTGCTGCCCAGCACTTTCCCAAGCTTGTGTCCAGCTCCGGTGCCCACCTCCGCCCGTCCCGGCTCCCACAACAAGTGCAAGTACCGGAGCTCTTTATCGTCCATCTGTCCCACTCGACCCAACAGCACCTTGCCCTCTTCTATGCCAGTCAACCCGCAGCCCACGGCGGCCGCTGCCCCTGGTTCTTCCAGCGCGTCCATGCTGACCATAGAGCCGACCCGCTGCTGCTGGTCGCACTGGTCCGCCTTGCGCGTCTCCTGTGCCGGTGTCCCCGGTTCGAGCATGTATTCCCCCTCTGAGCTGGACCTATCGTTGTCTGAGGCGGTAGCAACAACGATGGGGCTCCACCCGTCCATATTCTATCGCGATCGCCACATATGGGAACCGCGTTTACAGAGCAGTGGTCTCACCAGATGCTCTCCAGCCCCAGAGGCCCGATTAGACCCATGCGCGTGGTACAATACAGTACAATACTGTTTACAAATGAAGCGACCCCAAAAGCAGTAATAGATCTCCTTTCACATTTGCTCTGTGCTACTGGTAGTAACCGACACGCCCATTGTACAGTCAATAATACTCACGGGGTTCCAGCCAATAAGCTTTTACTTTGTTGTGTTGCAAGCGGCCAATGGCATGACTAGAAATGCACACCCTCTAGTGACGACTTTGCCACGCAGGCGCAGTTCGATATATGGACATTTATTTACCATTACAGCCAATTTGTAAAATAAAACACGACACTGGATACAATGAAAATAATATGGCAACAAAAAGACCATCCAGTGATACGCAAAAGTTAAAGACCCTGTACCTGATTTACCCCACATTCCTAGAAGCCGAACAACATTTTGTTTTGCACATATTTAGACCACAACTAATAATGAAAAAACTACCCGCTCACTCGTTCATTGTTTTTAATAAAAAATAAATCTGGTATGGGGCTGATACTTGTATATAAGAGGATTAAAATGTTACAAATTTAACAGGCATTTGACAAAAAAATGCTTGAATGTATAAATTAAAGTGCTTAGTGTGCCAAGTTTTTTATGATGTGGCCTTGAGTGTAAAAAAAAAAAAGTTTTTACTTGTTGCCATATATAATGTAGTGTTAACCAGCTGTTCTGGTGCTGGAGGTAGTTCAAGGACATGGGTAAAGTCCAAGGTAAATCTCAAAATCAGAGATCCAGTTTAATTCCCGAGGACATGGGAGCTCCAGCCTGTGTTAGATAATTGGAGAATGCAGAGCTGTCATGTGGGTTGTCTTCATTCGGCTCAGGAGACACTACCACAGTGTTATAGGCTTTCTGTCCAGTCCGACTACTGTGGGTTAGCCCCTGTCCCCTCAAATATCCGCATCGACAAGACAACGGTGGCTGGCGGTGGGTCAGAGATAGGCGAAAGCAAGATTCTGCAAAAAGAGGGGAAAAATTGCACTCTTATTATATAGTAATATGACTATTATTGCAGCAAAAAAGGATTGGGATAAACGCCAAACTGCTAATTACATCTGTGCTGTAAATCTGGTGTGGTATTGGTTTGATCTTGTACTGATTTATTCATTAAAATGGGACTATGATCGACTACACCAGTAACATTAGCATTTAAGATAAGATAAGATAGTTCTTTATTGATCTCACGATGGAGAAATTCACTTGTTACAAACAATATTACAGTTGTGCAACATACATTTTAACGTGATGATAACTTTTATGATGATAACAGGCATTGACTGAGTGGACATGGAAAAGTAGCATGTTGCTTTAGTTATACATAGAAGCTCGACATCGCAATTTTAAATACTGCAATAAACTAACCTTGCTTCTCCAGCGTTTCATGAAGCTGCAATATAATAAATGAGTACTACTGCAATGTATAATAGCAGTTTTAAAAGTATATTTTGCTGACAATAGTGACAATAAACAATAATATTGGTAACCTCGATCGATGTAAAGAATGCATGATTAGTTGCTCAGCAGTTTTTTTAATAATTGGCATCATCGCTTAAGTAGATGATCTACAGCAGGAATCTCCAACCAGTAGCTCGCCAGCCCTTTCCAAGTAGCTCGCAAAAGGCTTTCAACATTTCTACATTTCTTTTCAACATTTCGCTTGAGGAGTTACATTTTAGCAAACATTTAGGGAAACAATAGCGAAGTATAAAGCAGAAACTACTGTCAATTTCTTTTATTGTGTTGAATGATCATCTTTGCTCCTATAGACCTAGGTACACGCGCTTCTTTTCAAGCATAAGTAGCTCACAGCCATTTTAGTTACGTAAAAGTAGCTCACGGGGTAAAAAAGGTTGGGGACCCCTGATCTACAGTCAGATAATTACTGTGATAACATTGTGAATCGCAATAATTTTGTCCAAGAAAATTGTGAGACAGAAATTTCTATATCGTCCCATGCCTAGACAATACTGAATTGCATGAAAAATATGCAACATGAATATATAATATTAAAATTGGAAATCGAATCGCAATCGGCGCAATAGGCCTTTCATTAATACCATTTCACTGTATTAAGGAGTGGCAATAATTCCATACATTAGTGCCAAATTAAAACGCCTTCTAAATCTTAACATTATCATTTGTTGGATCAACATACCAGCATAGAAATTTCGAAGATCAGTCTGGATGCAGTGCTCGAGAAAACGCTGCAGCGGTTGGACATGAGATATAGGACTATCCCATTCAGTGAGGAAGTCTTCTATCATGTGGTGAATAGCTTTAGGTCGTGGTAAGGGCCAGCCATGTGGGCGGAGCTTCATTTCTTCCTCTAGAAAAAATATTCACATTTACCTGTATTTTACCTTGAACAAAAATGTAAGACAAATAATTGTATTAGACACTAACCAGTAGGAAGTCTGTCATAGTAGTATAAAACAGGGTGAAGAAAGTTGGACTTCCAAGCTCTGGTCCAGTCTGTTTCAGCTCTGTTACGGCCTAAATAGTCCATCTTCTTTTTACCGTATTGCATTACCAGAATTATTAGTCCATTGGTGACTTTGTGGCCTGACAGAGAGGTAAACTGAGCCAATGCTTGAAGTGGAAACTCCTCCAGGTATTGACAATGAGAGCTATGTGAGAAAACCAGGAGTTATTAATAAAATGTAATTATTATACAGTTACATTAAAGGGAGCTTCAGACCTAATGAGACCCAAAGTCAGATGTTTTTTTATAGTCATAACCTCAATTGGGAAAATGCCGAAAACAATAATTGAATGAAAGATTAACATCAACGTAAACTCACCCCCGAAGCAGTACGATGTCCCCCAGCACCTGGAACATTTGGTATGGTCCAGAGGCTTCATTGACCCTCTTGAGGATCCAGGACAACAGCAGTGAGGTTGACAGTTTAGCGGAGGGCCACACTTGTCCATGATGCCGGTGCTCAAGCACCCGATGTACTGCTCTGACTGCAGAAAGGTACATACTGTAGGTGAACTAAATATCACACATGCAGTAGATGAAGTATTATGTAAAATCAGACAGTAGATAATGTATTATGTAAAATCAGACAGCTTCTGAAGTGCTTTTAAAATGGCAGAATCGAGAGAAGTAATCAAGTCAAAGTTTAATTTCATAAACACTGTAATGCTTCTTTTGGCTTTTACATGTTATAATTTATATAGTGTGTTATTTTCAGTAAAAAAATATTGTTTTAACTCATTGCCCCTCAAGAAGTCGAAATTTAATTTAGCTTGTGCCACCAGCAATGGGAAATTAAAACTGGTAGGCTGATATATTTGTCTAAAATGTTGCTGAATTGTTTGTGGAAGCACAGATAGTCACCCTCGATGTTTTTATGATGATTTGTTAATGTACCACAGCTTTTATGCCTCTAAAACGATCTTTATTCATGCTTATTTTACATCAGGACACTGTGAGATAGCGCTGTTTATCCCGATTGACCTTTGACCGGAAGCACTAATTTGACCTTTGCGCCGTATGGGATTGCGATTTCGCTTATTATGGGGCAAGTGGTTTTGCAGAAAACCTGATCAATGTCATTGAGTTTCTGTCTGTAATACAGTCCAAACAACAGATTTTGTGAAAGTGTGACTCCTTACCTGTGTACCTGAAGCCATGGATGAAGCCTCCTGCTGAGGAGCGGTAGTCTCTGGAGTGAGCAGCAGTCCCCAGCACAAACAAACCAGGGGTGTTTTTGCCTTCATACCAAGCTGTCACCGCAGGCAACCTCCCTCTGGCATTCTCACTGTGGGGTGGGCATGCTGACCTAGGGACGTTAGGAAAAAAATATACAGTACAACTACATACCAGTCAGTACAATCAAGTTTTAGGAATTATTAAATATTACCTGTCAAATATACTAAAGTTGAATCTGAATCCCAGACAGCGGATCACCCGGTCATAGGGCTTTCTCATTGAGAAGTTGTCAATGTGAAAGCCAGATAGTTCCTCAGCTCTAGCATCAGAGCTACTGCTTCCATTCTGGATGTACTTCTTTAACGTCAGGTACAGCTTGTCCTTATCTTTTCCATGTTTGCGGCTCCGTCTGCCCTCTGTTTGTTTGGTGATTGCAATCTCCTCAAGATGAGTTTCGACTAAGCCATCCAGGGACTTCAGTTGATATGTGTCCAGGACCTCATTGTTTACAGCTCTTTAAAAATAAATAAAAAATCAGTCAGTGATCACCTTTTTGAGGCTGATGCTTCAAATCAATAAAGAATAAAGATAACTATTTTAAAGATACCTTAGATCCCCAACATAGTGAGTTTGCCAGGCCAGTCTGACAGGGCTGCGGCTGACCATGTGAACTCGACTGGCCTTTCCCAACAGGCTCTGGGCTGTCTCAAAGGCTGAATTTCCCTTCCCCAGGATCAGAACAGCCTGGTCTTTGTAGTCCTCCGTGTTTGTAGAGATGGACTCGTACCCCTCCACCAAGTCAGAGCCCACAAATTCTATAGTTTGAGGCACCCACAGGCCAGTGGCCAACAGGAGGACACTTCATAACAGAATAAAACACTGGTTATTCTTGACAAATTTAATATCAGGGGTGCAATAGATATGCAATATTAGAAGGATTGGATTTTTGAATAAGTGAAAACATTTACTTTTATACATTAATGGGTGATTGCAAAAGTTTTCCTCATAGTAGAACGTTTATAGAATAATACATTTGGCCCAATCCAGGAAATGTTGCTGATTTGGCCCTCATGTGGTCAGAGAGGACAAACTCAGAATTACTTAACACACTTTATTGAAAGCCCTATATTTTGGCATAATGAAAACCTTGATTCAAACGGGTCAGTTTTTACAGCTCACGGACTAAAACATTTTTTTTTTCGTGACCACAAGGACGTCACACGAATCAGCAACATTTCCTGGATTCACCCATTTGTTTGTTGGATTCACCCATTTGTTACCCACTGTAATAACTACACTTCAAAGTCCTAAAAATCTTGCTATAATAACCTAAAGATAAACAGATCTGCCCCAATGAAAACCACAGCAAACGTTTCCCTTAAATCAACCAAACCTATGGCCTAAATGAGTTGGTTAAAACAAAGACTAATAACAGGACAAAACCATAATCCCAAATATCACTAGCTGCTTCCATATCAATAGTACCTGCAGAAGTATGAGGAGCCATGTTGATCTGTCAGGACATACTGCTTCCCTGTGGCTGATGGGAGAGCTCTGATTCGGCCAATGTCGACCCCGTACCGCACCCTCAGTCCCAGCTCCCGCTCGTACAGCGACAGGTAAAGTGGAAAAGCATCAGCCGGAGGGTAGAAGTCACTACTCACTCGCCCAAACAGCAGGTCACCTCTGTCACTCAGCAGCGAGTTCCAGTCGTGCCGCAGGTTAAACTCACGGTTATTACTACCGGTGTGGATCTTGTTAATACTTATCAGCTTCCGATGTCGAGGGTATCTACGGAACAAAACAGAAGGTATTGTTTCAAAAGCAAAACAGATCTTCTTGTGTGAAATTGTATTTAAACCATTGTTTCAAAAATAAGTAGAATTCCCACATTGTGAAGCCCATTTTGTTTTGATAATACAGAAGTCATAATAAACAAAATATTATGGATAGGATCTGATCTGGGGCCATGATTCTTAATCTCAGTCTTAGGTCGTTTTCACACTTGCTGAAACAGCTGGTCTCGGAGCGGTCTCAGCCTCTGACTCTGCTTCGACCCAGGTGTGGTGTGAAGGGGCCGACCTCGGACCGACCTAGTTTCAATTTCATTCTGCTTTTTGGGTGAAGAAAGGGCTTCTAGCATGTAATATTCTACCTAACCCGCGCTGCAGAACGAGACGTCTGGAACATGAGTCTGACAAGCCAAAATTGGATCAACTTTATCGAGGTATATCTTTCTCTCTGCCCCTCTCCACATCTGCACAGTAAAGCCTCTGTTTTAAAGCAATTTTTTAATCACACACAGCAAATTCCTCCTCTGTCAGTGGCATCAGTCTCACTGTATTTATTTAGCCACAAGAGAGAGAAATGACCACCGCACACACATGCGTAAATGTCAAAGTATTGAGTTCTCCGATTGCTTCCCGTTGTCATGGGGATCACTTCGGCGAACAGCTGATTGTGGTCATGTGGCGATGGTGCGGCTTTTTTGAACGACTCCTAGG
>OMNZ01106333.1:0-14894 GCA_900303255.1 Lesueurigobius sanzi | reverse complement strand
TATTTTTGTTTGTACATGCCAATTTTTCCATGTTAATGGTGACATGTTTTTGAGAATACAGACCCCAGGAAGAATAGCTACTGTATTTTTCAGTAGCTAATGGGGATCTAAATAAACAAACAAACAAACTGGTTCACCGCTTTTATAAACCCACAGCGTGCTCCAGGCCTTCAGTAGCTGATGACGATCCTTGGAGTTAGATCGAAACGTCCCACACTTCAACTGAGTACAGATGAAGACTGAAGAATTTTTGCCTACGATTTAAACAGAGTGGATCAAAACAATGAAACATTTGCTCATAAGTGGTGGTGAGACCTAATCTGTGTAATCTATAGCGTAATTCACACATCGACGCCGGGCTAAGTGCGGACAAATGGAACCCGCTTACGCGCCGTGTATGTCATTCACACATGACAGCCACAGCATTCACACACACCTGGGTCAAAAGCCGTGAGGGCGGAGAGTGGTCGGGGTTTGCATAAAAAGCAAGTTAATTATGAAAAAAGACATGCACCATGAGCGGAACTTTGGAAAAGATGGATGAAGTGGAACTTATTGTGCAATTGCTGCTCATGCGGCAGGTTAAAAGATGGAAGGATCGTGCAAACGTAATGTCATTGATCGAGGAAAGAGAAAAGACAGAAATGGACATGGAGCGGCAGCCTGCACACACAGGCACCTGCACAAGAAGGCAGCAGTCTACTGGAAACTGGTCTTTTGGACCCAGTGGCCTTCTCTTTCGCAATGATGTGCTCCTCAACATGAGCGATGAATAAAAAAAAAACACTTTTGCCACTCCCAAGAGGCTGATTAGCCAATCGCCGTGTGCATTCACATGCGGGTGCACACCGCACTGGTCCATTATGTCCGGGTCGGACACGGGTCCAACCCAGCGATTCTTCACATTCATACATATGTGGCTACCTGGGTAAAGGCCGGGTGCAAGCTGCGTGGCGTAGTATGTGTGACTCGGTTCTCAACCATAGTTGTTCATTGCCCTGTACAGCTGAATGTTTTCGTTATACAGTAGATGCTCTGTATAGAACAGTAACATGTCGTAGTCACGATAGGCTGTATACATGCAGCTCTATAATCTGACTAGAATTGGCCCTCGCCTTTTTACTCGGCGAATCTGAGGAATCTGTAATGACGAACCCTGAATTGAACTTTATGGGTTTTGGAAATCCTGTTATAATCTTCAGCTTACGGCAGCTTATACAAATTGTAATAACATTTTTTAGAAGCCTAAATGTATTTTATTTTAATAAACATAAATACCAGTATATAGTTAATTGGACTATTAAGGTGTTGTACCTGTTAGGATAAGTGTATAAAAGTATATGAGTTCATTTTTTTTATATAGTAATGTTTGTGTAGTTATCTGATTTCTTAATCACAAATGTAAGCTCCAGTGAAGCTGTTAAAGTTGCACTTTTGCTTAAACCAAAAACTTGAAATTGTTGAATAACTGAGCCTTGTTTTTACTGAGGGTTTTTTTTTTTTTTTTATTTGCTCAGGGTCAAATGCACCAGAATGAGGGAAATTGCATATGTTTTGTCAAAATGTTCCTGTCACAACGCCCCTGGATTATGGTGATCTTTGACCCCCCAATGTTGAAAGCATAGTTATGCCCCTGGTTACTAACAATATAAAATACTAGCCTATTTAACGACATGTTTTACAGCGTATAATATAACATGTTTATACTAACTGGTACAAGTTAGAGTTCCCCCACCTGCCAAATCCCACTTTAATCCCTGGTCACAATCAAACTGGGCTGGAAACATAACTGCAGTGTTTGTGGTTGCAGAATATGCTTTAGTTTATTTCTTGTTATGTTGCGAGACAGTTCTCTTTATTCTCACTTTTTATTTGAAAACTGTTACACAAGCGGTCAAACACTAACATTGAGGCAGTATAATTAATTGCAGGTCTCCATGACAATTCTGGTCATTTTAAGCAGAATTGAGAGCAGTTGTAACAAACTAAATGTTATCCATCTTGAGGGATCTGGACCGGTTAGCCCAGTGGTTCTCAATGCGTGGGTTTGGGTCCTGAAACCATTTTCACAATTTCTTTGAATATTTCTCTACTGAAAAAGAATGAAAACAGTAGCCAAGTCTGTTAAATTACTGTTGGCGGGCTGTTTTGGAATTTATTTCAGCTTTATGTGGCTTATTCTACAATAATTTGTGGGGAAATTAAGTGTTTTACTTGCTTTTTAAATGCAAATCAAATTGTGCTTTGGGTCGTGCTGGTCATCCTAGCATGATGGTGGGTCCCGATACCACTTGAGAACCGCTGACTTAAGCCCCTTTCTCTTCAATATGTGGACGTAACACAAACCATGGATTGTTGCACATTAATGAACACACTTTTAAGGGGAGACACTGCAGCCAAAACTAATTATTTTTTTCAATTTTCAGGTTTTGGGCCAGTTTGCTCTCTTAACATATACAGTACACTTTTACCTGGAAACACATAAATGACCTAATCTGACCTAACCAAAACTACTGTATATGAGAAATTGTAACTTCAATGACCATTTCCTCAAAATGCACTTTTCTGACATCTCCACTTTACGAGCTCCTACAGACTCCAAACTTTCTAGTCTTGTACTTTGCAATATTTTAAAGGTTTGTTCAGAGGAATTTTTCAATAGTATATTCCTTGTCTGAGGTGCATGGAAAGTGTCATTTTTAAAAACCTTTTGCCACATGAAGCTAATGTGGTTGAGGATGTCTTGATTCGGGCTGGCTATCGATTCGAATTTCCCAAATAGATTCGATTCACTTTGATTTTCAAGTCAGTTAAGGATGTCACACGGCACCAATTTTACTTGGATATGGAAGACATTCTCAGAAGAACTAACTCAATTTTATTATTCCACTAATATATGCTTCTATAATCATAAAAGGCTATAAACCTGACCTCCATATTATTCAGGGTTTCTGCAGGGCATTAAAAAGCATTAAAAGTCATTAAATGAATTGTGTCAAAAACAAGGCCTTAAATGTCATTAAAAAGCATTAAATAGAATTCAAACTGGCTTTAGATCAAAAGTTCGACTAACATTACTGCAAAAGTTCATCAAAAATACAAAACATTTGGTCTAGACTACATTATTGGCTGAAATTACGCACCATTTCTGTTGTAAAGTTCTCCATTGTAACAAATTTCCATTGAACATAGAAATTAATATTAAATCCGCACCAATTTACGACATTTGTGGCATTAAAAATGTTGTATTTGGGCATTAAAATGGCATTAATAAGCATTCATATGGACTTGCTGCTACCTGTATAAACTTATTGCATCTTTTAGAAAACAAAAAAGTATATTTTTTGCACCATTGTTACCCCATAGATTTGCTCATTTTTGCACAAATGTAACTCCATACTTTTGCCCTCCTTGTTCTATCTAAACAGAGGTAAAAAACAAAAACAAGTTTTACCTCGTATCGTTCTGATTCTCTGGGTGGTTGTGTAAAGCGCAGAGTCAGCAGTTTTGTAAAATGCTAACTTTTGGACACAAATTTTCAAGGCGACTTTGCACCGCCCCAGAGACCTAGACGAACATGGCTGGGCTCATTTTAAAGCCTGTACCCTCCTCTTCCAAATGCAAAAACTGTAAGTCTCATGACAATTAGTCACGGAGATATTAGCTAAAGACATCTGCGACAACTATTTATATAATCTATTAGTTGTTTCAGCCCTAATAAACTATTGCTATGTTTCTGTCTTCTCCGAACTCTCTTAACTATTGGACAAATATAGCCATCAAAACTTATCCCCCTTTACATCTACTCCATGCTATATTTACATCACTGTACAGTAGCCTCTATGCAAACACAGCCGACATTTACTGTGCAGTAACGCAGTAGCTCTCGACCTTTTTATTAGACTGTTGAAAGCTTGAGGAGACAGGGGCAGATAAACAGCGGTCGGCAGCAGTGGTTACGTGGCCCCCTGTGGGACGGGAGTATTTAGAGGCCCCGTTGACTCTGGGGGCCCCCGGCTACTGTACGCACACGGGGCCAGGAGGTCACACCCAGGAACTCCCTCCCTCCTCTCTCTGGTCTTTTGTAATATTGAAAAGCGTTGCCCTCGCCTCACCGCGCTCCGTCTTCATCGAGGAGCTCGTACGGTGTCAAACTTGCACTTGCCGTGACCCCATTCACTTTGAAGTCACCCCCAGAAATGAGTTTATTACAGTCAAAACGTCCGCTGGAGTTCGCCAAGACGGGGCTGGCTGATTTCATCTCTCGAGCAAATGCACTGCCCCGGGGAGATAGCTGGGTAGATATAGATTGCCGGCTTGACTCAGACCTAACCTTGACTCTTGAGGAGTGGAATCTTGGCTGTTTTTAGTGTCAGAATGCATGACTTTAGTTTTTTTTTTTTTCAGAGCTGTTATGACTTCCAGCACTTTGGCGAGGAGACTTCGGAAGTCCCAGATTTATAATTATTTCGATCAGTTTTTGTCCTAACAGTAGCAGCGTGTCCTTAAGAGCACTCCGACTTGGCGACGAAAAGAAAGTTTTAATTGCATATTTTTAACGTTTTTTACAGTCAGATGGAAATATTTATAAAGTCGTATGGCAGCGAATAAAAGAAGTCCTGAATTTGGACTGTTTGTGGAAGATTTGAAGGGGGAATAAAAGACCAGATGAGAATGCTGCTTCAGATCGACCTGAGAGCTTACCTGCCAAACAATGCTCTGTGTTTGCAATGGCAGGTATAAGTCATCAGTTTGAAGGTGCCACTCATCAAGCTTTTAAAATACTTTTGGACACCTTACATTTTGTATTACGTTGTCTATCACTGCTAACAATTCAATAAATAGATTTGTATCTTCTCCCACAGCGTGTTGTTGACGACCTGTGAGGAGCTGATAAACCATTGGAACCTGTAGGATGTCAAATGTTTTAAAATAAAGTCCGCTTTTGGTCCGGCCCAATCAAGCCGACCAAAGGACTTTCCTTGTCTGAATACACCCTTAGTATATCGCAAACTCACATTTCTGGAAATATAAAGCATTTATCGTAAATGTCATGACTTTGCGGGCTAGTTTTCTTGTATTTCTGTGACTATGACCCTAAAAAGTGTCCCTGCCAGTTGTGAAATGTGCTTATAAACTCATCAGAAGAAATACAATTTTAGAAATGTGTTAGGAAAGTTAGGAATGAGCTTGGACCACAACTATCAATTTATTTAAAATTTATTTTATTAAAAAATCAGGTATAGTGCCTTTAATGTAACAGTAAAGTAAAAACATGATGAAAATTGGCTTTACGGTTTATTAGCGTCTGCGCGAGTTGTAGTTTGCGTATTTCCTGAGAGGATATTATACTGTATATGACGTACAGCGTCTTATTGTGGACTCCATGTGGATAATACAAAATATGGCAATATTTATGCATGGATACATGGGTGAGAGTTACCTCCTCGAAGGAAAAAGGTGCTGTTGGAGTCATTTCCTAGTCCGCTGCTCGACAAAACTTCATAAAATAACCATCATCAAGGGTGAGTTTGGTCATTTTCTACTCTAACGTGGTAGCTATGATGTTTCGGGACCAAACTAGGTAGAAATCTCGAAATTGCCCTCCCCATGAAATATCAATGGTTTCACCTGCTGTGTCTCCCCTTAATCTGTCCATCTGTTTTATTTTTATCTTTTTCAAAGGCTGGGAGATGAAAGTTCACATTGTTTTTTTGTTTTTTCTTTAGGCCGCGACTGGACATAGGTTACTTTTGTTGAAGTGTCTTGTCGTGCTCACTGTGGCTCTAACGCTGCATCGTAAACGGCTCATCAGATTATAGAAGCCTTGTTCATTTGTCAGGGGTCTTACACTTATCCTACCATGCCATTAATCGCGTACCATTTGACGTCTTACCAATGCTCTCCTCGTCTGAGCAGATGAAGTGAGTATAGTGAAAATGAGACTCAAGGAAATAGAAAATCTTCCATAATAAAACAGGCACCAAAACAAAGACATAAATCCTAATATTAAATTTATGAAATCCATTTGTGCACATCGGCCAATAATCACTAGCTTCCTTTTAAATCTTTCATATGTTGTCCTCCTCCTGTGTCAATATTCATGCATTTTCCAGTAAACCATACTTTCAGATTTAATTAATTTCACGCACGTTTCTTGGAATTAACAGCTTTTCATGTTGGTGCCATTGTGTGACCCTGCTGCAGAAGTCCCGTGAGTGAGGACCGCCTGTGTGTGGCAGCTTAAGCGCTTGGAAATAACCGCAACTCGCCATTAATAACACTGACAATCGCATGGAAATACCGCCTCTGTGTTTGTCTTTGAGTGTCTCTGAGTTCTGGGGATTTTCTCCTCCTCTCCATTGGCGTTGCGCTGTTCCGTTCTGAACACGGCTCTGGCAGCGGCGAGCTTTCTGCCTGGAAAAGAAAGTTATCGTTGGATTGCTGGGCCATTGTTGTGGTGGTGTGGCTGTGCATGTGCGCTTGACAGTCAGCGGGTTGTGGTCGAAGTGAGGCCTCCTATCGGTGTCTGTAATTGATTTGAACATGTGCAAGTCGTAAATTCAACCTGAAGACTTGTTCCTACCTCCTGTCACCTGTCTGTTGTCGGCCAATCGCAGCTCACTACCTTTGTATCTCAACCAGCTCTCAAGACATTGGTATAAATAGATACGCTGTCTGTCCCAAGACATGTTGCTGGTTTCTTCCACGCGTATCGGCTCCAACAAAGTCTTTCTCTTTGTTTGTTCAAAGTATGATTTTAATTCAATTGTGATTAATCTTGTAAGCCTATTCCGCTGCCTCTCAATCTCCTCTTCACCTGCAGCTCGGCCTGTACACAATTTTGTACCATAAGGTTTGGATATTGTTTTTTTCCACACACTATAACTGTCATCTGGACAAAAGGCCCAATGGCTCATACTCATTGACCCCAGTGTGTGGAGACGATTTGGACCTGGGAACAATGGCATGTGTGGGTGTGTTCTGTGTGCAGCCTGACTAAACATCTCCTGGCTCTACCCCCACGTTCCGATTTGTCCAAAGGTGATGGTCAGTTGACTCTTTGATCATCGACCTATCTGCTGGACACATGTTCCCAGCTCAGAGCACGACCAGTGAGCATGTGTTTCCACTTTAAACAAATGCAGATTGTACACTATTGTTGACAAAGATTATGTTATCACTCTAATAGTCTTTTTTTCATCACTTAGTTTATTTTTCTCCATGGAGAGCACTGTATTTTTTGGAGTAAGCACCATCTTAAATGCAAGTTGTCAGTTGTTGTTTTATCTCAGGGTGAATATCCAAAAAAAAGCCATGGCCAGCTTGTTTTTGGCACAGTGTCATGCTCTTGCTAGACCTGAGGTTTTTCCACTGCTTCAGCGACACTCATATTTGTTAACCGGTTTTTATACATTTATTACTGTAGTTACCCACAATTCAATCATCTTTCTTGTCAATTCTACTACACGTAAAGCATGTGCCGACAATCAAAATTTTGTATCTCTCACACCAGTGATAAATAAAAAGTCAATAGTAACACATATGACCACAATAGGGGACAGCAGAGAGAGGGAAGGGGAGCCTGGTGGATAAAGGTGTCCTTCAGTCAGTTGGACCTGTCACTGATGGAGACTCCGCAGTCTTCTCCCTGAGGCAGGACTGAAGCTGCTGTGAGATGATGTGGTATCCCCTAACGAAACTGCGTCGATCAGACGGAGGGTAGGTCCTCAGTCTGTGCGCCGCCATTGTGGATCAACCTGCCCAGCAAATTGGGATGCACCGATCCGATACTGGTATCGGATATCCGAGCCGATACCGGAAAAAATACATTATTGGGTATCGATTCGTAATATCCGATACTGAACGACCAACTAAATCTAAGTAAATATGGACATGTTGTATGTCATTGGAAAGCTCTTAATCTGTAGAATCATTGAATTAGTTTTACACTTTGCCGTACTACTTTTGATTGCTTCACAAAATACTGTGTTTAGCAGCAGTATGCTAATGCTAGCTTCAACCAATCGCGGCTGGGACAAAAGCTATGACTTAGTCACACCTAAAGTAGTGAAATAGGCTAATATTGGCCACTAGTGAAGGTCTCTGTGTCTGTATTTTAGATTTTGAAAGTTTTTGATATACCTAACATTTGCAATGCACTAATGATCAGATCACTTTATGTTGGAAGTTGTTTATATTATCAGTTGCTTTTTCACTCAATGCAAACCAGTTTCTTTACATAAACATTAAATATGTCATTTACAAATCTACTTTTCTGAAATTCTCACGGTATCGGTATTGTCAGTATTGGTATTCAAACCATAAGTATCGGTATTGGTATCGGAAGCAAAAAAGCTGGATCGGTGCATCTCTACCAGCAACAGCTCATCTTTCCAACATATGGAACCAGAAAAGCAAAATCAGAAAACAATACTTTTCCAAAGTACTAATATCAAAGCCGAAAATACAGGCTAACATTGGATCCGTGTAGACCGCATTGCCTACTGCACAAGATAAATATTTTGCTCTTCTCAGTGCATGTATACAGGATGGAAACTGCCATGCTGGGATTTCACGTTATATCAACATCGTGCCAAAACACATTCATTTTTGCTTTAATGGTAAAATGATGACATTCAATACGCAATTTGTGTGTTTACTCTTGTCTCATGTTCTCCGCTGCTGCCGAACAGCAGAGCCTGATTAGACGGATGCTGAGGTCGCGGGGCTGACGTCTCCTGTTTACAGTCATCAGGCGGACTGCTGTCATATGGGCTCCAGCTCATGCCACACACTAATGTAGGAAGGAGAGAGGTTATTCGGATATGCAGTTTGGCAATAAGGCATTATTTGTATGTAAATTCAACACTTGTGTGAAAGTAGCAGAGATAAATGTCACCCTCAATTTAACTAAAGTTCCAAGAAGAAGGCCAGTTTCTGAAATACTTGACAGTTTAAGGTGGTAAATATTTTATAATATTGCATTATGCTTTTAAACAAGCTATAAATCTTTCCACTTTAGAAAGTAGTGGTATTTGGATTCATTCATGCATGTTTGTTCAGTTCACTTCTTCTTAAGAGTTGTACTCAGAAGTTTACATACCCTTTTAATCTTTTGGCCATTTTTCATAGAATATGAATGATAACACAAAAATCTTTTTTTTCCGCTCATGGTTAGTGGTTGTGCGAAGCCAATTATCATCAAAGAACTGAGTTTACTCTTTTGAAATCATAATGAAACAGAAACTACTCAAATGTCCCTGATCTAATGTTTACATGACCTTCAACAACTGCCAGGAAAATGGTTCAGCAAAGACAAACTCACTTCAGCTGAAATACAGGACTCTCTGACAAAATTGGGCTCTCTGAAAAATATAAAAATAATAATGTTTCAAGATGCACAATATGTAAACAGGTTTTTTGACAATAAATGGCTTCACATGCCCACTAACCATGAGAGAAATAAAGGTTTTTGTGTTCATATTCTATGAAATGCATAAGTTTACATGCCCTGACATTCTGCCAGGTTATGTAAACTTTTGAGCACAACTGTATGTATTCCGTAAGTGCTTCTTTTCTCCTGAACTGCTGTCATGATGCTCTAAGTTTACATACTGTATTTGTTATCCTCATGTCGCTAAAGACCATGCTGTTATAGACATTTGTACATGTCCTTTTCCTCTGTGTTGCCAGCAGAAAGCCACCATGAAACTAAATTAACATATGTTTTCCTACTTACATTTTGAGAGTGTTTTGTTGATGGAACAGAAAGATAACTTGTGGTCACTCTTAGTTACTTTATTAATCTGTCTTTTCATTTTAATCTTTTGCGGATCAACACACCAACATTAACATCGGTGCTTTGGCTGGTTTGGAAAAGGTTGTTGCAGTTGTTTGGTGGTAAATACAGGTCAGAGGGTGCAGAGTTGAAGCTTGGAGCATGGGATTGCTCAGAGTCCCTTTGTTAGATTTATTAGTACCAGAAACGGCTGATAGCCATCTGCAGCCACGCTCACTTCACACAGCCATCCAGCCGCTGCAGCGCTGCCAAAGCACACTGATGCATGGTCTCATGTGACAGCCTGATCCAGAGGAGAGACACGCTGGATTTTAAGTGCGCTGGGTGCCTAAATTGTCACCAACGTAGACTATTTTTCACACATTTACAACTATAGTTTTGATAATTGGATTTTCAAGAGGTGTAATCTAAAGCAGTCAAAAAAAAAAAAGTGAGGCAAAAAAGCAACTGGACTTTGGTTAGCATTTGGTTTTTAGAATGCTGACATTTCACTGTCTATCCAGACAGCCTCACTTTTTTTTTGAACTACCACCTGGATGAATGAGAATTTGCACCAGAAAATCTAAAGCAGTGTTTCTCAACTGGTGGGACGGGGACCCAAAAGTGTGTCGTGGAATGATTTTCGGTGGGTCGCAAGCCTTTCTCAGGGACGTTGTTTTTTCAATATTTATTGACTGAAGAAGTTAAACACTGTTACTTTACAAACAAAATATCTTAAGTTAAAAAGTGGCGAGAAAAAAGGTGAGAAAGTTCTGCACTCGCAGTGGCCTCTGTAGTTCTCCAGGACCTGTCAATCAAAGATGCCTACGCAAGCTTAAAAAAATTAATGGATATCGGAGCTGATTCATTTAAATTTTCTTAATTTAAATGAAAAAAAAAGAAAAAGAAGAGCAAATATACCTACTGTATTTCCTTTCTAGATTACATTTTACAGTATAGTCTTTGAACTTTACAGGCTTTTTTGATTCTTATTCCACAATAATTGCATGGCAAATGCTATATTTAACATTATTCATGTCTTATTTGGGCTCCGGCTTGTCAAACTAGGCTGATGGTGGGTCACGGCGCTGCACCAGTTGAGAACCACTGATGTAAAGGGCTAATTTAGTTCTGCCTTTCCGTAGACAGACATCTCCTTCATAACTTAGCCATGTCCAGTGCATCCACGGGTCAGGAGGTGGCGGGGAGTGTGCACCCTGCTGGCCGTGTATGACATCAAACATTTCAAGTGCAATCCTGGCATTCATCGCTGTCTCTCGCTCTTAGACAACTCTTCTCTCAACTCCTTCCTATCTTCTAAAGTTAGCCGCCGCGTAAATGTCAGCGCAGCCCCTTATATATCCTCTCAAGTCAAACCACTCTGCTGCTGTGATATTTCGCGTCTCTTACCTAAAAGCCCCCACTGAGACTTGGGACCATTCTCTCCCTTAATATCAAACAGCAATGAACTTTCCGCCTCAATAAACTTTATCCCAGACATAAAGAATGCATTAAGCGCAGTTCCAACATGTGCATCACAAGCGCACTTTTCATCCTCTGGAAATATGGCTCGCTGGATTTGGGCTGAGGTTTAGTGGCCCTTGTGTTTGTAATCCCTGTCGGGCTGCACGTCTCCTCTGCACATTTTCAAACTGGACATGAGTAATATAATACAAGAAGAAAGAGGGAATGTTTTGGAATGGATTGTCGCGCCATTGTTGTTGTCATCGTTGCGACGGCTGAAAGTCACATTTTTTTTCTTTTTTATGGTTTGTTGATTTGTATACAAAAGCCATATTTCCCTCATAAACATGGACGAGGAAAAGAGAAAATGAACAGGGTTCAGAATGCAGGTTCAGCGCGTGGTAGTGTTGCTGCTAGAATTGTCTGACAGGAGAGCAGCCTAATGGCTAAGGCTGGAGCACATGACGCATTGTTCTGATCTCGGTGTCGTGGGTTTGAGTCCCAAAAGTGCGTGTTTGACATTTACTGACCTAATGGCTGTATGGGTGGTTAGCATGGTGCCTTTACTTTTCACCATAGCACCTACATGGCGCTCCAGGATCTATTTTTTATGATTTCTGATCTGCTGATGGAACCATCTCCATGGCCACGCAGTGAAAATCTACCAGTCACCATAAAAAGGTCAAATACGCTAATATCATGATTTTGTTTTTTTTCTCATAATAACCCCACAATTGTGTGGCTATTGCTGTTGTTAACACTGACTGCAGCTTAAATACTGACTGTAGTATTACTATAGTAGTATATACTGACTATACAGACAAAACTAGAATAATTACAGAGAAAGTATTTATTATTTTTACCTCTTTGATAATTCATTTAACCTTTAGAGTGGAAGATGGACTATGGGAAAACTGTAGTGTAGTGACTTAGTCTTAGCCATAGAGTGTACATTAATGATGGAGGTACAATTGGCTAGTCCTCCGTGAAGCCAGCTAGCATACGGGGGCTGGCTCCGGACCCGGGAAGCTCCGATTGACTTTCCATGTAAACTTTTTGGCCCCTCTTTAGCTCATTACTGGAAATAGTCTTGTTAATAGTCTTTCGTAGGCAAAACTTCTTCAGTCTTCATCTGTACTCTGTAGTTGAAGTGTAGGATGTTTCGATCTTAGTCCAAAGTAAACGTAATATTGTGTTTTTTATTACAAAACTAGACACTCTAACACACCTTATGTGTGATTTTGGGAGCTCTGTGATGAACAGAACTGAAATAAATGATGATCAAAAACTTGTGAAAAGTCACGATCTGGACATTTCATCTGGGCATTTTATCACAACGCGGCATTTGATTGTTATTGCTGCATTGTGTCCAATCATACACTTCAGGTGACCTTACACAAGTCCTTTGACCCAGAAATGTAACTATCAGGCTAAAAGCGCATGTTTCATAAAACACGCGATATCTCTGTTTCTAGAAAAAAACTTTTGATGAAAACCAGCCTCTGTTCAACTTTGGATTTCTCAGGAACCGAGGCATGTAGAAATAAACGGTTTTCACCAACTGAGAGCTTAGAGTTTCACCTTTCAAACGAGCCGTAGTCCATAGCTATAACATATAACAGAATACGCTGTGGTGCTACAAAAATCATCAAAACTGTTCTAGATTGCTGGCACTCTACGGCTAAGTTCCGAAAACAGCGCAGCACTCAATGTGTTAACACATGTGGTTTCGAAGTGGAAGTCGTTATCGGCAGCTACACGTGCCGTATCAGAACAGATTGAAAAGAAAAAAGGGAGTATCAGAACAAACACTAGCACTGTTATCTCTCGAAAAGAAAGATAACATGGTTAAAAGTTCAAAAATGTCAGTTTCGCAGAATATGGAGACATTTTGGCACTTTGTGTAACAGCCTCATATAACAGCGCTGAGTGAAATTAGACCAACACAAATATCATGTCTCAATATCATGTCAAAACTACAATAATGCCTATTGTAAGAATCATGAATGCATCCCCCAGGTAGCTGCTTTTAAAGACAGTATTGTATTACTATCACTTGCTCTGAACTCCATCTCTCACTCCACACTGGCGGCTGTCCAAAGAGCGTCCCTGTCTACTGTAGAGCCTCATGATGCGGTCAATAAACCAAGAGCGCTGCGAGAATGGTGGGAAAACGGTTTATCATCGCAACTAACCACTGCTTTTATCTGCCTCTCTATCGCTCTGGGCTTCAGTACACTCTCCAACCCGCAATCTTTTTTTATCCTATTTTTGTGGTGAAAGGCGAAATGTGATCCTTATAATCTCAAACGCGGGGTATTACGTCCGTATAAAACAATACGATTTGGAAAGCTCGAGTTCGGCTGCAGCTGGGACGGGTTACAAAAACGGTAATCATAAGCGGGCTCGCTCCAAAACGCGCTTCAGCCGGCCGCTTTGGAAAAATGTGGTAAAAAAAAGTGCTGACAAATTGGCCAGGTCAGAATGTCAACGTTTTCGCCAGGTCCACTTCAAAACGTACACGCACTCTTAAACATAAGTGTTGCACCATTTATTATGCTGTTTTTGCGCAGTGACGAATGCCCCTGCTTGGAAAGAAAAATAATATTTGCATAGACCCGCTCTTTTTTCCATGTTTGATGAAATCTATGGTGATTTAGGTAACTTTGTCTTGTAGTTTTGACTTTCTGACCCCAACACCCAACTACCTAGTTTGATCTCACTCTGCATATGTTGTACTACAAAAATAGTATGTTAAAATGAATTAAGGCTGTCGCGGTGATCACATTAATGTCTTACTGTGAGCAATCAAACTGCATATTGAGTTGGGGCTCTAATTACTTGTCTGGTTCTTTTGGTGCCATATCCTTGGTGTTTTTATAGTGACTAAAAGCAGTTTCTTTATGTAGGAAAGTATGCCTGGGTTTTAAGATGTTTAAGATGATTGAAAATGTGGTTTCATACAGGGCCGGACCTGATGTAGGTGAACCAGGTGGCC
Source organism: Lesueurigobius sanzi (assembly GCA_900303255.1). Taxonomy (NCBI): domain Eukaryota; kingdom Metazoa; phylum Chordata; class Actinopteri; order Gobiiformes; family Gobiidae; genus Lesueurigobius; species Lesueurigobius sanzi. The sequence continues at coordinate 651 of OMNZ01106333.1, read as the reverse complement.
ACCTAGTGCGCCATCTGCTGGAGGGGGCACCAAATTGAGCTTGCAAAAATGTGACAATATCACCCACTTTTGCATATGCTGTAACTTTGGAATGGAAAGTGATAGATACTGGATTTTTTTGTGAGGAAAAACAAAGAACCACTCCTCCTAGAATAGAATAGAATAGCTACAGTTCGGAAAAAAAATATTTAGTCAGCCACAATTGTGCAAGTTCTCCTACTTAAAAAGATGAGAGAGGCCTGTCATTTTCATCATAGGTAGACCTCAACTAGAGACAAAATGAGAAAAAAAAAAAAAAAAACAGAAAATCAAATTGTCTGATTTTTTAAGAATATATTTGCAAATATGGTGGGAAATTAGTATTTGGTCATCTACAAACAAGCAAGATTTCTGGCTCTCACAGAGCTGTAACTTCTTCTTTAAGAGGCTCCTCTGTCCTCCACTCGTTACCTGTATTAATGGCACCTGTTTGAACTCGTTATCAATATAAAAAACACCTGTCCACAACCTCAAACAGTCACACTCCAAACTCCACTATGGCCAAGACCAAAGAGCTGTCAAAGGACACCAGAAACAAAATTGTAGACCTGCACCAGGCTGGGAAGACTGAATCTGCAATAGGTAAGGAGCTTGGTGTGAAGAAATCAACTG
>OMNZ01106327.1:0-12743 GCA_900303255.1 Lesueurigobius sanzi | reverse complement strand
ACAGCCATTATTGAAAGGAGGCCATAAGAAATCCTGTTTGAAGTTTGCCAGAAGTCATATGGGACACAGCTCCATGTGGAAGAAGGTGCTTTGGTCAGATGAGACAAAAATTTTACTTTTTGGCCTAAATGCAAAACGATATGTATGGCGCAAACCTAACACTGCTCATCGTCCTGAGTGCACCATCCCCAGTGTCAAATATGGTGGGGGGAGCATCATGCTATGGGGCTGCTTTTCTTCAGCGGGGACTGGGAAGATTGTAAGAATAGCTGGGAAGATGGATGGAGCCAAATACAGGGACATTTTGGAGAAAAACCTGCTAGAGTCAGCAAGAGAATTGAGGCTGGGGCAAAGATTCACCTTCCAGCAGGACAATGACCCTAAACACACTAAATCTACAATGGAATGGTTTAAAACAAAACATATTCATGTGTTAGAATGGCCCAGTCAAAGTCCAGACCTAAATCCAATAGAAAATCTGTGGAAAGACCTGAAAACTGCTGTTCACAAACGCTCTCCATCTAATTTGACAGAGCTTGAGTTGTTTTGTAAAGAGGAATGGGATAAACTTTCAGTCTCTAGATGTGCAAATCTTGTAGAGTCATACCCCAAAAGACTTGCTGCTATTATTGCAGCAAAAGGGGGTTCCACAAAGTATTAACTCATGCTGTATGAATACTTGTGCAGTTGTAGAGGCGAGACACTTGGCAGGGGGTTTGCTGGGTGGATCCATACCAAAACATTGAGCCAGTATCTAAAGTATGGATCAAAAATATCAATTTAATTATTATTTTATCACCTTTAATTTCCTGAAAGTTAATATGTACTGCTGCCCCTGCAACCCGGCAACATTATGTGGAAAGAAATGGATGCGATGGATTCATATTATTTTAAGTCAAACTAAATTTACTGATTGAATATTTATTTTTTCTGCCAGATTTGTACATAAGAATTACTTTTACATTACTTCTTGTCAATAACTTTGTGCAGGTGAGCAGCATGTAAGATTCGTGAAGTTTCAATCCATTTTAATAATGAGTAAACAACTCTGTAAAACAAAAAAGAGTAGACAGATAAAGCATCGCCTTTGGTTATCAAATCAAATAAAAAAAAATATAAATGATACAATAATTATTCATGTAGTCAGCAATAAAAAATGTTTTTACTTTTACTTTTTTTTTTTGTAATAATGCCCTAAAATCAACTTTAAATTATTTGCTCAGGTCTTTAAATTCTGCTTAAATGTTTTTAGAATATTATTTTAAAAACATTTTTACAGTTGGGGAGGGGAATCTTGTATAATACATCCATGTAATCTTGCCTAGACAGAGCACCAAATTACACAATGTTATATCACACTTAATACAGTAGGTGGCAGCATAGCCATACAGTGACTAGTGGTCCGCCATTAAACTGAAAGTAGAAGAAGAAGAAGGAAGTTGTCACAGCTTGTTATGGCGGCCCCCTGTGAGAATGTGGACAACGTGAAAACTCACTAAAATGCGGATCGGCTATTGTGGAAACCTATCGAAACATCTTTGATAACCTCACATCGTTCACCCAAACCTTCTTGCTATACGTAGGTATATTCTGTTAAAAGTTGTTGGGAAACTTATACCGGGTAAATGTAATAATGGGTTTGATGTATGCACGCCACCGCCGATGGCCCTGTGAAAGATGCCTTTTTATTATGTTAAATATCTCACCAATGTCCTAAAGTTTACAGTCACTCAAAATGTGTTCGTCTTGTTTTACCAATGTAACACTTGTATCTTAGTATCTCATTTAGATTTATCTATCTTATTTTTTTTATTATTATTTTTTTTAGGTTTCTAATAATTATTGTATGACATAAAAATGTCGGCGTTTAAAGCCACAAAAGTACCAGTTTATCCTAAACTCGGAGAGAAAGTCACACAAGACACACTCTACTGGAAAGACTACAAGGTGGGTACTTCATAGCTCAAATGGTATTCAGGTATTTTTTTAGGCTACAAGTTAACATTGTTCTTCATTTGGGTGTTTGTAGACACCAATACAGATTAAAGAATTTGGAGCCATCACAAATGTAGATTTCTCTCCTGTGGCACCATATCATTTTGCTGTGACCGCATTCACCAGGGTAAGTTTTCGTATCATGTCAGCACATTAATTTGTACAATAATGGCTATTAATGATGGTGTTTTAACTTTTTTAGATTCATATTTATGGGCCATTTTCTCAAGAGCCTGTAAAAACATTTACAAAATTCAAGGATAATGCATACTGTGGAAGGTTTAGGTCAGATGGCCAGCTTCTTGTTGCAGGATGTGAGGACTCTGTGGTGCGACTTTTTGATGTTGGAGGGAAAGTGGCACTCCGAATGTTCAAAGGGCACACAAAGTAAGTTTCTAGAATTTAAATCCTGGAACGTGCTGTTGTTTTGTATGAACGTGTCATTCATCAGTTGACATGGCATCTTCAAAGTGCAAAGTCTTACGAGTAAGCATCAGTCTGATTGCTCATTATTTTTCAGGGCAGTACACGTCACCGATTTCACTTCTGACCGATATCAGATCCTCACAGGTTCGGATGATTACACCTGTCGCATTTGGGACATCCCAAATTCTACTGAGCTTTCATCTTATCAAGAACATACAGACTATATCCGCTGTGGCATCGCAAGCAAGCTTAATGGCAATCTTTTCCTAACAGGTGAGAAACGAGACAACTGATTCATAACATGAAAAATAGGCTGTGATTATACAATTTGGTCATATAAGATATGCATTTCAACTTAACATTTTGGTTTTGTTGTTATTTTGTTGTGTCAGGGTCTTATGATCATACATTGAAGCTTTTTGATACTAGAACAAATAAGAGTGTGCTTTCTATGGATCATGGCCAGCCTGTGGAAAGTCTCCTCCTCTATCCTTCAGAAGGACTTGTTGTTTCAGCCGGTAAGCAGCATGTACCGTGATCTTGACTTCAGGCTTAATCCAACGCTGAATATTGCTGTGTGCAGAATGTGATTTATTTAGCACATGGTTTGATTTTATTCCTTAGGGGGTCGCTATGTTAAAGTTTGGGATCTCCTAAAGGCTGGCCACCCCCTTGTGTCTTTGAAACACCATCACAAAACTGTGTCCTGCTTATGTCTGAGTAGTAATGGTCAGAGACTGCTCTCTGGTTCGTTGGACAGGTGAGTTGAGTTAAAATTGCTACGCGGATTATATTTTTAAAATGCCCTCCCTTCTTTAATAACTATGTTTCACAGACACATCAAGGTGTACAATACAACAACGTACAAAGTTGTTCACAATTTTGATTACGCTGCCTCCATCCTTAGTCTTGGATTGGCCGTAAGTATATTTTTTTCAGTAATAAACACATTTGTAGAGAAAAATGATTGTGGCTGATTGGGGGTCTAGCCCTAAAAGCCAACCTCTCTACCTTTTAGAGCACTCCTTGTGATCCATACTTTACTACTTATTATAATAATCAAATGTTTCCAAAAAGTCGTGTCATCTGTACTAGGTTTTATGGGTTAAAGATATTTCACCTCCCATCCAAGAGACTTTGTCAATTCTGAATTTTCTTTTGTTTTCAGCCAAATGATGAGTCGATTGTTGTGGGTATGACAAATGGTATCCTTAATATCAAACACAGAAAAAGTCCTGAAGACTCTAAACAGGGTGTTAGTCAACAAAGACGACGTCCATCATACCGTGTTTTTGTAAAGGGAAAAAATTATGCACCCAAACACGTAAGTGACAATTAAAACAGGTTTATTTTGATGTTGCATCTTTTTTGAAGATGTGCCCTTTCTAACTTTTTATTTTTTTAGGATGATTATCTTGTCAGCAAGCCGGTCAAAGAGCACTTGGCCAAATATGACAAGCAGCTGAAGAAATTTAATGTATCTAAGGCACTTGATAGCGCATTGGAGGTATAAAGATTGTGATGTAATTGCACTTTTTATTTGGGGGGAAAAAATATATATATATTGTTTTATGTTTTTTAGGCATTTTTGAGAACGAGAAGGCCAGAGATCACTGTAGCTGTTATAAAGGAGTTGGATCGACGGGGGAAGTTGAAGAATGCTCTTGCTGGAAGAGACGAACAAGGGCTCTCACGACTACTGAGTTTCCTCATAGGGTAAGGACCAGCAAAATACAGTACCGTAGTTTCCAGCCTATTGAGCGCATATAAGCCGCATGTGTTCAGGTAATATGGGCGCGTAGTGTACCAAGTTCCTCGCACACACCGGTCATGTGCTGCTGCCACCGCCGCTACCGCCACCGCTGCTGGATCACGATTCAGCCGCATGGTCTGGTACAGAGCAGAGCGGGGCGTGCACAAAGGCGACTGAAATAGACCAGGGGTACTTTTGCGTAACAGAAATGGCAGTGAGCTACTTATGCTTAATAATAAAAAAAAAAACATGTAACGAGGTCTATAGGAGCCTAGATGATAATTCAACACAATAAAAGAAAATTACTGTAGTTTCCGCATTATACTTTGCTATATTGACCTACATGTTTGTTCAGAACAAAAAGTGCATCTACAATTTTACTCATCAAGCCTATGTAGAAATGTAAAAAGCCTTTGGCGAGCTACTGGTACCTCCCGAGCTGGCTGGAGATCCCTGAAATAGACTAATGGCGACAATGTACGAGGCAAGGAAAGACTGAAGAGGCAGCCGCGCTAATGCTGCTGCTGTTGGTAAATGCCACAGGTGGGAGATGCATGTAACAACTGCCAGCGCTGATTCTATGTCACACTCCCAAATCAAATTTTAGGTCAGGTCAGGTTCGTGCATTGATAAAAATCTATGAATTAGCCGCCTTGTTGTATAGGCCGCAGTGTTCATGGCAAATGAGAAAAGTAGTGGCTTATACCCCGGAAATTACGGTATATTCGATCAGTGGACACTGCAATTTTAGACTTCTTTAATTTTAGTTGGAGATCATTTTGCTTATGCTTTATTAATGCATTCCATTTTTTTCTGATTTACACACAGTTTGACATAATTTAGTCCAATTTAGACTATTTTAGACCCAGTTTAACCTTAATCTAGGCCCAGTGTTTTTGGCTACAAATGGTATTGAGAAAAACATATTTTCCTCTAGATGGCAAGTTTTAATGCTGGTGGGTCCTAAAACAGCACTAAAGAAAGTTACTTGGTTGTTTCAGCTCAAATAAATTATATAAAATTACCATTATGTTCAATGACCAATAATTTAGCATAGGTATCGAAAAAAGTATTGTTGGTATCGGACAAATATTGAACAGTACTAGCCCTAGGTGTGACAGCCATGAAGTTTGAAAACCACTGTTATCTTTTATTTTTATAACAAACTTTCAATAAGCCTCTTGTACTTCCATTTTATGTTTATTGACACCTCTTTGCTCTGCTGTAGGCATTTGGTAGACCATCGGTTCGCACCTGTCCTCGTAACTGCAGCTGATATGATCCTGGACATCTATCACTCCACTATCGGTCAGTCACCAGTTATAGACCGGCAGCTGCTGCGTTTACAAGATCTGCTGGAGCGGGAGATTGACTATCAGCAGGATCTCTTGGAAGTCCTTGGCATGCTTGATACAATGTTTGCTTGCTCCATTCCCAAAAAGGAGGTACCATGCTCCAGCATCGACAAACAAAACGGCCAAGCTCAGGGAGGGACGAGTGCTCTTCCACCTCAAACTCCAGCTCCGTAATGGAGAGATTTCACCTGCAGTGCCTTTCTTCTCAAAAGCAAAATGGAAAACAAAGAGAGAGAGAGAGAGAGAGACCCACTGGACACATCCATGTAACTAATGAACTGCAGCATTTATGATGCTTATGAAATGTATGATCGAAGTGACAATATTGTTTTATAATACAATATACAGTTGAAACGTTGATATTAAACACTGTCTTTTAATTAATACGTATGAACTTGTTTTGTGGAGTATTTATTATAGATTTACTACACTGGTCCCTTTCCGCTGTTATAGAGCTACCAGAATTAACAGTGCAGTTTTTCCCACCTATCCATAATTAATAATATATTTTTGATTAATCACATACAGTACACCCTAGTGCTGCTATTCAAGCTTCTAAATCAGTAACTCTAGCTCAAACAGGTGCACACCGGTGTTACTGTTGGACTTCTTCGATCAGTACTTGGCCATCTGCATTGTAACATTCATGAAATCACTTTAATTAGGGTGACCCGACGTCCCAATTTCCCGGGACAGTCCCAGTTTTGAGCTCTCTGTCCCATGTCCCAGTGAATTTATCTGAAACCATTCATTTGTCACAGTTTGACAGCCTCTATCCCAGTTGTCCGTGTTTTTCACCAGTGCCTTGTCCGAAGCAGCATATTACTTGATAATTTATGACTTTTGGCCAAGACTAAAAATGTGACGAAAAATACAGAAGAAAAAACGTAAGAAAAATTGCAAAAAATATATATAACAAGACACGAGAAATGTGAAAACACCAGGAAAAAATATGATGAATAAAACGTGACAAAAATTACGAAAAAATGTGACAAAAATAATTTAAAAATATGAAACAAAAAAAAAACATGAGAAAAATGACAAAGAAAATTATGAACAAAATGTGAGATAAGTGCAAAAAATTTAAAATACTTTATGACTTTTGACCAATCTAATTTGGTCATTAATTGACTTAAGAACACAAACCCACAGTTTTACCGTTCAACATGGGAAAAAGCCGTCGTACGTTTTGACCTGGCCTCCCTCCAGGGGGCACCAGAGCCTCGCCTGGTCAGGTGGAGGTTTGGCTGAGGCACATGGCGAGGAGGAGGAGGAGGATGCAGCTGTCTGCTGCTCTCTTCTGCTTCAGTTCACACATCCCTCAACCTGTAGCTTTCTGTCGCAGCCTCAGCAGCAGACACGCGGGACTCCTGGCCTTGATAAAGGTAGGTGACTTTGTGAAAATATGACTCATAAGTTCTGTGGTTTCTGTGCAAGGATCAGCTTCAGATATGCTCTTTAGCTTCGTTCTAACCAAAGAGGAAAGTCAAAATTAGGTGCAAAAATCTTATCTCTTTTGTAAACAGGCGACTACATTTTTATTCTCTGCGTCTTGAAAAGTTCTTGCACGGTTCTATGGTTTACTAGATAATTTAGTATAGTCATGGTGCATCATAGAGAGACAACTGGTAAAAAATACTATATACAGTATTTACATATCATATACTCTATGCCATGTATTCATATTATCTCTTGTCTTTGGACCTCGACTGCTTGGCTCAAAATGCGGTCTAGGATTTAAGAGCTGAACTGGCAAGAATACAGATTGTGAGGAGTCACATGTCTGTGTTTTCATGTTTTGCTCTTTTTCTCTCCCTGTGCAGCTGCTGCTCTAATGGAGCTGAGCAGAAGAAAAGTGCCTCTGTATGTAAGTCATAATCATCATATCAAACAAAATGTGACAATCCGACCCCTTCTGTATTGAGTCTAAAGTTGTGCTGTTCTGTTTCCATACCTCCCAACACTCCCATCTCCAATCACAATTAAACGTAAAATGCTTTTATGCTAGTTCTAGACATGTTCTTTTCTTGCTGGGTACAATTTGTCCTCATTTGGAGACTTGGAAAAGCCCATTTACTTAACTTTGTTATTTGCTGTAAATTACACAGTGCTGTTTACACAAGAAAAAGGCATCATTCATCAGTGTTTCTCAAATGGCACGCTTACAATAGTCGAGTGGATATTATTTATATAACTAGCAAATCAGTAACCATCTTATTCAGTCATACTAGTGTTTTTCTTCACAGTTAAAACTTGTATTGGCCCTTCAATAATCACTGGTTGTGCCTTTGAACAAATCTCTTTTATCCAAGGTTTGGCTCTAGGTGCATTTGTTTTGGTAGTATAAATACTGATGTAATTGGATGTGATGGTAACATTAGAATAAATATCAAAAACATATACTTAAACTTTAATCATATTGTACAGTTTTTTCCCCAAAGGAATAAGAAATATTTCAGCATGAATAGGGAGAGAGCATGAGCTTGAGTATCCCATTTTCCCAGTGTCAAAAATCAGGTCAGCTGCTATGGGAGCACAGAGAGATTCTGATGAGGACTTGCATATACACCGTTAACCAGCATCACTCATCACACTAGTTCGTATTTATTGTGAAATTAAACATAAGATTGTTCTTTATTGATCTCACAATGGAGAAATCCACTCTCTCTTAAGATAGGATAACACAGGGGGGTGCAGATATGTGCTATCAAGAAAAGTAGTAGGTCTGCAAAAAAAATCTCTTAGCATCTACCAATTAAAGCAACTTAGACATCTTTTATACACTGACTGATTTTACACAATTATTCCACCAAACAAAGTAGAATCCTTCATTCATACTTGACGATACTTCAGTAAGTTTATAATATATTTGGCTACATTATGTAAAAAACTATTGACATGATTAGATTTGTTTTTCATTTAAATTGTTGTTCTTGTATAATTATTGTAAGTATCTTAATGAGAGATCTATTTAAATGAATAATGACATCCTTGGTACATCGTGTCCTGTAGCTACTTCACTGTCTGTTCTGACAAAGACCAGTGTGTAACTACACGTAAAGGATTGACATTTTTATATAGGAAAATCCCAAATAATTATTCATGTAACATTACAACACAATGTTATGAAATGTGTGAATGTATTATGCACTATGCAGTTCTGCTCATAAGCTTAGCAGAGTTTTTAATTTATTTTTTGCCTTTTTTCAGAGAATATGAATGATAACACCAAAACTATGTTTTCACTTGTGGGAAGCCATTTATTGTCAAAAAGAAAAACATGTTCTTTCCAAATTATAATAACGACAGAAACTACCCAAATTACCCTGATCATGCACACAAGCGTCAGACAGGTTTAAATGGTTACTAAAGGTAACTATTATCACCTGTGATCTTTTTGCTTACAATCCATCCATTCCTTTTCTTCTGCTTTATCCGGGGCCGGGTCGCGGAGGCAACAGTCTAGGCAGAGATGCCCAGACTTCCTGATCCACGCACACCTCCTCCAGCTCTTCCTGGCGTTCCCAGGCCAGCTTAAAGACATTTTCTTTAGGCTGTCCTAGGTCTTCCCTGGGGCCTCCTCCCAGTGGGACATGCCTGGAACACCTCTCAAGGGAGGCAACCAGGAGGCATCCGAAACAGATGCCCGTGCCACCTCAGCTGGCTCCTCTTGACGTGAAGGAGTAGCGGCTCTGTTCCGAGCTCCTCCTGGGTGACTGAGCTCCTCACCCTATCTCTAAGGGTGCGCCCAGCTACCCTGCGGAGGAAACTCATTTCGGGCGCTTATAGCCGTGATCTTGTCCTTTCGGTCATGATCCAAATCTCACGACCATAGGTGACAGTAGGAACGTAGATCGACCGGTAAATCGAGAGTTTTGTCTTTGGACTCAGCTCCTTCTTCACCACAACAGTCCGATACAACGACCGCATCACTGCAGATGCTGCACTGATCCGTCTGTCATTGTCACGCTCCATCTGTCCCTCACTCGTGAACATGATCCTGAGATACATGAACTCCTCCACTTGAGGCAAGGACTTGCTTACAATCAGTGTATAAAAGGTCAGTAAGTTTCTGGGCTCCTGACAGACCCTTGCATCTTTCATCCAGAGCTGCACTGATGTTTCTGGTTTCTGAATCATGGGGAAAGCAAACGAATTGTCAAAGGATCTGCAAGAAAAGGTAATTGAACTGTATAAAACAGGAGAGGAGTATAAAAAGATACTGAGAATGGCCATCAGTAGTAGTACAAACTCTAATTAAGAAGTGGAAAATGGAGGGATTCTTTCGAAACCAAACCACGCTCAGATAGACCAACAAAAATTTCAGCAACAACTGCCAGGATTTTTTTCTAGATGCTAATAAAAACCCATGAATAACTTCAGGTGAAATACAGGACTCTGGAAAAAGTGGTATAGCTGTTTCAAGATGCATAATATCTTTGTCTTTATTACGGATTCCCATTAGTTATTAGCGCAGCAATAACTATTCTTCTTTCCACATAAAAAACAAACAATAAGGAGGTACTTCAAGTAAAATGGGCTGCATGGTCGAGGCACCAGAAGAAAGTATTCCGCTTACAATACACCAAACACCAAAGAAACAAGCCTCAAAACTTCTGGAACAAAATGATTTGGATTGATGCCACCAAAATTGTACTTTTTGGCAACAACCGTAGATGTTATGTTTGGAGAGGAGTCAACAAGGCCTATGATGGAAGGTGCACCATTCCTACTGTGAAACACGGATGTGGATCGCTGATGTGTTGGGGATGTGTGAGTTACAAAGGCACAGGACACTTGGTCTAAATTAATGGGAGGATGAATGCATCATGTTCTCAAAGAATACGGAGGATAATTGGCACTCATCAGCCCGGAAGCTGCGCATAGGACGTGCTGTACTTGGATCTTCCAACATGACAACAATCCAAAACACAAGGCCGAGTCGACCTGTCACTGGTTACAGCAGAGTAAAGTGAAGGTTCTGGAGTGGTCACTCAGTCTATCATTGACCCACTCTGGGGAGATCTCAATCGTGCAATTCATGCAAGACAGGCCAGGAATTTACAAGAACTGGAGGCTTTTTGCCAAGAAGAATGGGCAGCTTTCCCATCAGAGAAGTCATTAAAAGTCATTAAATTAATTTTGACAAAAATAAGGCCTTAAAAGTCATTAAAAAGCATTAAATTGAATTCAAACTGGCATTAAATCAAAAGTTCTTGGAAAATAATGATATTGTTCAACTACTTTTACTGCAGAAGTTTGTCAAAAATACAAAAATTAGTGTCTAGACTGGAGTTTTGATAAGTGTATAATTTGAAATTATACACTTTCTGTAGAAAATGTCTCCGTTCTATTAAACTTTCTATTGAATATGGAAATTTATATTGAATGCACACTGATTTGTGGCATTAAAAAGTTAGTATTTGGGCATTAAAATGGCATTAAAAAGCATTAAATTTGACCTGTATAAACCCTGATATTAATACTGGGGACGACACATTCCTAACATCGACCCATGTGTTTTTATTTATTTAGCACTGCAACTGGGGCAGTGTTTAATTTATTTAACATTTTTCTCTTGTTTGAGATCAGGTATAATACAGAATCCAAAGAGGATCAGAATGAGCATTTGTTCGAGATATAAAGCATTCCTGTGTTTATTGAAGGAAAATGTGTTATTGTTCCCCCGGGAGGAATGCTTTTATGGGATTTGGTTGATTCTCACAAATGTACAACTGAGCGTTAGAGAGAAGTTCAGAAATATTCCTGTTTGCCTCATGACAGGGCCAAGCCAAGGTGTTCGCTCTGCTGGAGGGGCTGGACTCGCTGCCAGAGGACGCAGAGGTCTATGTGGTGCTGGAGGGATCCTCGCTGGTCCACGTGACGAGGGCTCAGAGCGATATCATGCTCTGCTTTATAGTCCCTGGTATGTACTCTAGTCTTGGATGTGGGTGCCCTTTGTTAGATTGTTTCACACCAGACTAGGACTGGGTACAATACCAGTACAGTATCGAAAAATAAATTGGTACCGAAAACAGGTGCCAAAATATATTTTTCTTTAGAAAGCACATGCCTCTGCCTGGTGGGGCTTGAGACTGAACTAAAGAAAGTGACTTAGGTGTTCAAATAAATGATAAAAAACACTAAAAGAAACAGTATTATATTGAAATAATTACTATTATTGTTCTGTTTTATGGCTCTACAACAAAACTTAAGCATGAGTATAAATGACTTGATTTGAGAATATTAGTCTTGTTTAGAGCAGTTTTGACTAGATTAGACATATGTACTACTGTCATCTACAGTGGGGAAAAAAATATTTAGTCAGCCACCAATTTTTTTCTCCCACTTAAAAAGATGAGAGAATCTGTCATTTTCATCATAGGTAGACCTGAACTATGAGAGACAAAATGAGAAAAAAAAATCCAGAAAATCACATTGCCTGTTTTTTAAATAATTTATTTGCAAATCATGGTGAAAAATAAGTATTTGGTCACCTACAAACAAACAGGATTTCTGGCTCTCACAGACCTGTAACTTTTTCTTTAAGAAGCTCCTCTGTCCTCCACTCGTTACCTGTATTAATGGCACCTGCTTGAACTTGTTCGGTATAAAAGACACCTGTCCACAACCTCAAAGAGTCACACTCCAAACTCCACTATGGCCAAGAGCAAAGAGCTGTCAAAGGACACCAGAAACAAAATTATAGACCTGCACCAGGCTGGGAAGATTGAATCTGCAATAGGTAAGCAGCTTGGTGTGAAGAAATCAACTGTGGGAGCAATTATTAGCAAATGGAAGACCTACAAGACCATTGATAATCTCCTGCGATCTGGGGCTCCACGCAAGATCTCACCCCGTGGGGTCAAAATGATCACAAGAACTGTGAGCAAAAATCCCCCCCACATGGGGGGACCTAGTGAATGACCTGCAGAGAGCTGGGACCAAAGTACCAAAGGCTACCATCAGTAACACACTATGCCCCCAGGGACTCAAATCCTACAGTGCCAGACGTGTCCCCCTGCTTAAGCCAGTACATGTCCAGGCCCGTCTGAAGTTCGCTAGAGAGCATTTGGATGATCCAGAAGAGGAATGGAAGAATGTCATATGGTCAGATGAAACTAAAATAGAACTTTTTGGTAAAAACTCAACCTGTCGTGTTTGGAGGAGAGTTGCATCCAAAGAACACCATACCTACTGTGAAATATGGGGGT
>OMNZ01106288.1:0-31683 GCA_900303255.1 Lesueurigobius sanzi | reverse complement strand
AGTTTTTATTATGCTAAATATGTTCAGCAACTGAAACCTGCAGTTGCAGTAGTTAGTGAGCGTGTTGTGATGTGTTATGAATAAACCATGGGGTAAAACGAGCAGATTTAATTCATTTTCTTTTATGATTTGTGTATCAAAGACGCCACGATATTGCGATTTGTGAATCGCAATAATTTTAAGATAAAAATCGTCGCATGCCTCGGCAATACTGCACTGCATGAAAAATATACAACATAAATATAATGTTAAAATCACAAATCGCAATTTCTGTCTGAAAAATCACATTAGGTTTGTTGTCAGAATCGTGCAGCCCTACACGCCAATTCGATATATTGAGCACAGCCCTATATTTACATTGTAGATTCTCACTCAAGGCATTAATTTATGAATGAACACATAATGGAGATGTGTTTTCAACAAAAAAGATTGAGATTCTTCCAAAATTTTCTTTGATTACTGCTTTGAAATAGCCTGGCTAGCGCCAGACTAAATATCACAAGTGAATATTTAGTCTGGGAAACAACCGTTCATTTTCTCGTACAGGAGATGTGGTTTATGATTGTCCTTAGCCGTTTATTGGCCGTTACGAATGTCTATCATATACATCTGTGCCTGACCACAGCCAATCGTGCCAAGTCCCGATGACGTATGTTGAGCGACAGAAAGTCGACGAGGAGTGAAAAAGCATAGAAGAAGAAGATGATGAAGAATGGCTTCGTAATAAAATATTGTAAAGCCAAACGCTGTTCTTCTTTTAATATAAATTTTTGATTGAATGTGTTTAGAACACAATCTAACGCTTGATTGAAAGATAGCTTCGCGTCTGCTGCGGCCATGTTGGATCCGTACACAAAAACTACAACTTCCGTGTCAGTCGATTTTTTACGCGTCATCGGCTTGCCGTTCCTCCCCGTGCTGTGATTGGTCCCCAGATTCATGCGAAGATTTCGGTCTTCCTTTCCAGGCTGTCTCGCAGTTCGAATTGAAATTTGAGCGCGAGCAGCCTGGGTATTCCCAGGCTAGCTTTGAACACTTTTGACATTTCCTCAAAAAGCTTGACGATGTAGTCACCAGAAATGGTTTTCACAGACTGAAGCTCATCGAGCAAATGCCAAGAATAAAAGGTGACAATTTTGAAGAATTAAACATATTTTGAGTTATTTCACCCTTTTTTTGTTTCCTATCTACATATCACCATTTAGAGGAGAACTGCAGCCATCTGCTTCTTCTGAAAGTTCCCATTTTACTCACTTAAATTTTATTGCTTAAATCCCCATCACTCACTCAGAGCTTGTCGAGACGGAGCAGCAGGAGCAGTGAGTGGGAAAAGCATTTCAGCATGGAGCTGCACTAAGCATACTCAGCATCACGACATGACGATAGATTTGGATCACAATTTTATTTTTACCGTCATAACCCCCAGCCGTATACACTAAACCCTCAATTTTCATTAGGAATCCCTGTCGCAGTGGGTCATTTAATGTTACTGTATCAATTTATTACTGGATCTGTGGACGTAGCTGGTGCCATGACGTCTTCAGGATATCAAAAACGGTCAAGCAATTCATGAACAATCTAGTTGCTTTTAGCTGCTGTCAACCCCATGACCACATTTGTATAATGTGAAAGCCTAGATAGAAATCATTGACGGATATACTGGGGTTTTGCGATTTTACTTAAGATAAGATATATTGTGTAGACGTGGCATATGAGCTAAATTGTTTTGGTTAGGTTTTCAGATTTTTTTTTGAGGAACTGATACGCATCCAGTGCCCACTAAACCTGTATTTCATTTAACACCATAATATATTTTATTAGTTTTATGTTTCATCAAATATCTATGTCACTGTCTATGTATCACTGTATTATTAATTGACTTAATTACTACTGTAGGCCTGTAGGGAAAAAACCTCAAAGATTTGAAGAGCCTTGGTCACAACAATTTGGATTGTGTACTTAGTAGCTTTATATTTTGTAATAAATAATTGTTAATGGGTCAGATCATGATTTTATTTTTGCCATTTCGCCCAGTAACTCTGTTCAAGGAAAAACTGAAAATGCATTGATCTCACAGAGGAGTATGTACCGTAATAATTTATATTCAAAAGCAAGACAAGTCGACCACGATGTTTTTGCTTTGGTTCCTCATTAAGGGACGTCCCCCCCCCCCCCACTTCTGTGCGATTAAACTTTTATATGTCCACATCGGAGGGCAGTAACAGGGAGCTGTGTGGCGCATGTGTTGTTGTTAATTAATGCCGAGTCCCTGGTCCAGCTGTGCCACTGAGAAATCCCCCCTCTCCATAACCCTGACATCTCCACTGACAGACGACCCACAGACTGCTGCTCCGAATGAGAGACGCCACCTCTGTCCCCTTCTGCGCGTCTCAAAAAACTCCCCCCGCATCTGGTTTCTATTAGCTTGTTGCCATGCAGGAACAAACACAATTTTTTCTTTTGTAGTCCGTTCCAGCCAATCAGGAAGGGAACCGGGGGTAGTTTCCTGTTTCCTGCGCGGGTCCCAGACAGAGCAGACTCCCAGCAGTAGCACAGTTTCCGAAATTCTTATGCGTGTTCGTCCAGGAAGCCAAAGACAGTCATAGCATGGCAGGGTAACAATATTGCATGCTCTCTCTCTCTCTCTCTCTCTCTCTCTCCAGTCTTTATTTTCTCTCCCTCTCTCTCCCTCTCTCTCTCTCTCTCTCTCAAACGATGGCAGATCCTCCACTGTGAGTCATCATGAAGCCACGGCCTCATGCCAAAAAGACAAGCTCCATTCCTGACTTTGATGAAAACAATGTGATGCAAGGGTTACACACAGACAAAACACGGCAGAGAGCCACGGGAATCAGACCAGTATGTATGTAGCCGCTGCTAGGAAACTAAATACACTACGACTGTGGCCGGGCGTCCTTTGTTTTATTCATATGAAGTACTGTCATCTTATAAAATACCTTGAAAGAAAGCTTCGGGATTGCAGCTTGATGTGTGGATCGTTATTATATCTCGATTATGACTGCACAATAAAACAAAGAATAGCGGCCTCAATGACGCTCCAGATTTTATTTTTTAGGGTAGGAGCAGAGAAATCCTACCAGAAACCCTAAAAAAATTTATCCAGGAGCAACATAAAGGCCGCTGTGACTAAATGTAAAGGCTCCATGCTAACCACCCATACAGCCACTGGGTCAAATACGCAGTAACATCAAGGTTCATTTTCCACAAAATGTTCCACAATGCGTGAACAAAAATCCACTGCGATTTTTTTTTTCATCAAATTATGTCAAAACAAGGCTGAAATGGAACAAAATAGGTCGAGTTCACGTGACATCACAGCATTTTAAAAGCCTATAGCTTACAATTGAGGTGGAGGGCATGTAGGAAATTCTATGGAAACTGTTAAAATGCTGATTTTTTTAAAATTTCATTCATGGCTAGTGGGGCTGGGTATTGCCAACAACTTCACAATATGATACATATCCCAATAGAGGGTCCACGGTACGATACGTAGCCAATACAAGTGTGTCTCCATACAGCGTCCATAATACAATACATATTCCAAAGAAACTGAAGAACATGATCTCATAGGTACACTAAATAGTAGTTTTTATAATGCTAAACATGTTCAGCAACTGAAACCTGCAGTTGCAGTAGTTAGTGAGCGTGTTGTGATGTTATGAAACAAGAGGATTTAATTCATTTTCTTTTATAATTTGTGTATCACGATACAGGTGCCTCAATACAATACGTGTATTTAGGGCTGCACGATTTTGACCAAAGAGATTTTTCAGACAGAAAATGTAATTGCGATTCGATTATTATTTTTTATGCAATTCAGTTTTGTCTAAGCATGGGATGATATGGAAATGTTGAACTGTCTTCTTAAGTGATGATGCCAATTATGAAAAATAAAATGCTGCAATCAACTAATCGTGCAGTTACCAATATTATTGTTTATTGTCACAGCCCTAGTATTGTCAGCAAAGTATACGCCTTTAGTACTAATTTATTATATTTCAGCTTCATGAAACGCTGGAGAACAGACAGAAAAAAACCCTCAGACTTGGGGGTTAGGTAATTGTAGTATTTAAAATTGCGATGTCGATACTGATTAATCTTGCAGCCCTACGTGTTTTGTGAAGTGCTCCGTAACGATATATTGCCAATACAATATATTGAGCACAGCCCTAATATAATTTCTACTATCTCTTTCAGCACATATGTGAACTAAGGTAAAATTGTTTTCTCATAAAGATGGTGACGATATGTGATTTTGGTCATAAACATTTTGGTATAAATCGGAGAATAGGAGACAACTTTCTATTTCTCCTTTCTGCCATGTGTTTTTCATGGTATGGTCTTGACTCTTGAATGTGTCCACTAACACCTCAACGTGACTCCCTTTAGGTGAACTCAGCATGCTACAGATTGCACACCAAAATCCTGCCTTTTTACACTATTATTTTTTCTTCCACAGATGACTAAACCGCAGCCTTGAATCGAACACTTCGTACATTTGTGAATGCAAGAGGTCCTTCTGTTTCCATTCACAAAACTGCTCTCTAAAGTCATTCAGAAAGAGCACCGAAACTAACAAGTCCTGCGGGGTTTTAATATCGCAGCTCTCTCGAATATCAAACATAATCCCTGGCTGTTTCACTCTTGCTTCTCCCCTTCACACAATCTGTTTCCTAAAGACTGCAGAACTGTAGCCAATTCAATTATACTCCTATGTATTGTGTCATCCCGGCTGTACCATAGAGAGAGTTGCTGCATCTTGGCATCAGCACACGCTCCCCACAGCCTATGTTTGTTGTCATTCTCCCTTCCCCTGCTCATCCCTTCTGTCGCATGTTTGGACTCAAAACAATGCCGACTGCACGGACGAGATAAACGGACAGCCAGATGTCAATAAACAATCAACTCCGACCCATAATAAACATGTATTATGACAGTAAAAAGCTAAATAAATCATAAAAACTAGGGATTTTGTTTTGAGCCTTGGAGATATCTCACTTTTGCCCAAGAAATGTAGGCTACTACAGACAGAGAGCTCATAAGCCTTTAAAAGCCTTAAGTGAAGTAATGCAGGCTTGCTTTACAGTGGCATGCATTTGAAAGAACCAAATATACATATATAAACATGTTGCAGTCATGAAACTGTAGATAATATAAGAGCTATTGTTTTGTATTGTAACAGAGTATTGTAATAAACCAGGGTACTCATATTAGAGGTGGGCAATATGTGTTGAAATTGCTGTTTCGAAGATATGGAAATTTATAATATCAAGTATATCTCCAATGTTAAGTTAAGAAATCAACAAAAAAACATAACAAAAACAACAAATTAAATATACTTCATGTTTAATCTCTCAACATTATGGTATAACAGTAGACATTCGCTGAGGACGATCTTTGAACTAAGATCGAAACGTCCGACACTTCAACAGAGTACAGGATCTTTGCCTACGATGGACAACTCCTGGCCGACTGAGAACCTACACAGATGGTATAATAGTGTTTTTTTCAGCGCTTTTGTGGTTTGCTCAAGACAATTACATTTTTGATGAGACAGCAATCGAAAATTAAGATGTTTGTCATATTTTTGACAGGTTGCAAAAATATTGATAATCGTTATCGAGAATGTCCCCCAAAATATTGAGATCATGCTTTTTCTAAATATTGCCCACCCCTCATCAATATTGCTTCATGCCCTAATTACCTAAAAACCTTGTAAATACATGATTCATACTGCACATTTTATAAACGTGGTACAATAGTGCATATAATATAAAAAGCAAGCCTTCAAGCTGTTCCAATGTTATATTAAGGTTTAGTTTCCACTGATTTTTTTTTTTTTTTTTTCAGATTTCTTTTTAATTATGATTTGCTATTCATGAGATACAGTCGGAGGTTCGTATTAAAATGCATGAGGCTAACTACATCCTAGTCAAGATCAATGGGCTCTGGCACAGACAGATCTGCATAAATACTCTTGCCTCTCCACAATGGCCCCTAGAGCCTCTTCATGGCTTTACTCACTGATCTCAAACCACAACATGCCACCAACCAGGTTAAACCGCCGGTGACCATGTCTAAATAATCCAGATAGGCCTGGCCATGAAGGACAGACAGTCTACCATTAGGGGTACAGCTTTTTGGGACGTGGGAGGAGGGGTATAATTTGAACGGAACTCCCCCAAAACATCCAGAGTGTACTTACAAAAAGGAATAGATTCGCAGCTATGTCATTGTTATAGTTGTATTTCAAGACCCGGGCAATGGTCTCTCTCCACATGCAGTAACCCTCTGTAAACCACACGCCAGCTGACAAAATGCCACATTTTTCCCACAAGGCTGTTTTGAGGGAGTCTCGATATCTTCCTTTGCATTTCCATCTCAGAATATTGAGTCAAAAAAGGGAGAGCGTGTGTGATTTGAATGACAAAACCACCCCAGAGCAAAAACAGATCCCAGTGCCCTTCCATACCAGGCAGCACCCACAGCCTGGTCCTGTCCTGGGCTGGCTGGGAGCTGCTTTGCCATGGCCCGTTTTGAGCGATCCAATGAAGCGCTCAGACTGGGGGTAGGGCCCCCCCCCCCCTGCTTACCTATTTTTATTTTAACGCTCTGAAACACCCGAAGTCCTTCCTCTTCTACTGCCATGCTTGCGCCCCGGCTCGGTCCCTTTTCAGACAAATGTAGGCCCGCTCCTCCACGGTGGTCGGTTGTGGGTCCTCCAGCGCGCGGTTATTCCAGAGGTTTTGCACATCTAGGCTGTATTCGGATAGCGCCGCTGCCTTCCCCGGTCTGATCACTGCTCTCTGCCTGAAGAACGAGCCGCTCGGTCCTGCAACAGCAGCAGCAGCAGCAGCAGCGCGAGGAGGTGTGGCTCTGCGCTATGCCCCGCCCACACGTGTCTCTGAATGGTTTGCATGAGGCTCCCATTCCAGGCAGGCTGGCTCCTTATGTGAGAGGGAGCTTCAGGGTGACCGGAAATGTTAGAAAATATAAAAGTCCAGATTTGTGTAATGTTCAGTGCCCTGCAGAAGCAAACTGGGAAAATGTTTATTTATTATAAGCAGTAGGCTTGGACATTTCCAGCAGATGAACTATAGTGTATGTCTACTATAGTGTATAGTTAATGGTCTAAACACCAACACCTAAAATGTTGGACTTCGCAAGTGCAGAATCATTCCCTTCTTATTACAGCGTTGTTACACAGTTTTAAAATATACACAGCTCTGTAAAGTTAAGAGACCATTGCAAACCCTAACAGTTTTTCTTATTTTACTATTTATAGGTATGTGTTTGAGTAAAATAAACATTTTAGTTTAATTCTTTCAACTACTGCCAACTACTGCTCTTGTGTTGGAATTCAACAGACCCTAGGATGGAATGGCTGTTATTGTGTAGAAATGCTGATTTCAGAAAAAAAAAATTGAAGTGGTCTCTTACTTTTTTCCAAAGCTGTATATATATTGTGTAAAGCAGACTCTACTCTAGTGGGCACAATATATACTGGACAACAGAATTTGGCCACTTCTGACATTGATCTTAAACCACTACTGTCCAGTGTCCATGTGCCCAAACAACCATTCAGGTGAAAGTCATAGGGTCACTGTACTTAGTCTCCAGGCCATGCCTCTCAGATGACCACATTTCTTCAAATAACACAGCGTGTGAAGCCCGGTGGGTTTAGCCCAGCTGGAAACATGTGAGCTCAGCCACAAATACTGTTGGCTCAAGTGCTTCTGTCTGTCAAGATGTTGGGATTACCTGCGATTGCTTTAGTACAGGTCTAATCTAATTAGGCTGTGTCTCCGACTCTGCAGGAGATGGATACCTCAACACAGGCTTCCCACACACCTCCTGTGTTTCTCTGTGTTCTCTACAACTCTCATCTCTTTTCATAGACCATGGCATCTGACTAATTATTTGCTCCAGAGAGGAGTAATAATGTAGGTCATTTATATGGCACATCCTGTGTCATCACAGCAGCTTTTGTTGGTTTAATTACTGGGGACTGGACTAACATTTTACTGGTGCTTTTTTAATAACCTAAAGAGAGCAGATTTCTTCAAAAAACACTGCACATTTAGTATGCACAGCATGCCAAAGCAACTGTGTGTTCAGAAGCATAAACATGGTTTCAAAAGGTTTTGCACATTTCAGTTTAGCACTGGAGCATACGCCCATGTGGTAAACCACAAACATTTGTGTATACATGTAAAAACAGTCAGCAAAAAGGCAGTCTATCCAGAAATTAAAAGAAACATACATGAATATTGATGCTGCTGAGGGACTGTGTGATGCTGGCTCCAGGGGTGAGAGGACAGAGCCAAAAATAACTGTACATCTCCATCTGAATAGTCTGATTGGCACTCACTGTTGCATGGTACACATGCCCCCTAAAGCAATATAGGGTTATAGGCTACAACATGACATGAAGACTTCAGAAAGACTTCTGCACAAGAGAGAGTGAGCAAACAGCAAAACATGCAGATTGGCATGTGCAAAGTTAATCCTGTATCCAGTGTTGGGAGTAACGCATTACAAAAGTAACTAGTTACAGAAATATATTACTTTTTTCAGTAACTGGGGAATATAATATATTACTTAAACAAAATACAGTAATATACTGTATTAGTTATTACAATTGAAGTAATTGAAGTTACTTCAAGTTACAAGAGCAACTCTCCCCAAATAAGATGCAGCACCAAATCAAGTTGGAGACTGGTGTAGAAGTGACTTGTGTGGGTAACGTCATCAAAACAAAACACGGGAGAATGGAGACGACTGAGGAAAAGGAAATCTTTGATTACAATTTAGCTCGGTGGCATTATTCTCCCTTTTTTCAGTTTATATTTTGCTAAAAGTACTCAAAAGTAACTCAAAGTAGTGTAACTCAGTTACATTTTTGAAACAGTAATATGTAATACAAACATGTTACATTGTTAAAGCTGTAACTAGTAATATAGAATATATTACCATTTTTAAGTAACTTGCCCAGCACTGCCTGTATCCACAGAGAACTATAAAGTCATTGAATGAAGCACGGCAGCTGAGTCAGGCCAAAGGTAAAGCTGCCTTCAGGTAACCAGCCACAGGTGACCTGTCTGTGTGCACAAATCAATTCAAAGAAGCTGCATCTAAAAAAAAAAAATGGGCTAATGAAAAAATATATAATAAATATAGTCTGCACAATAGGATTTCATAATAATACAAAGCAATGACAACACAGTACAGTATGTCAGTGACACAAGTTGTCAAAAAGTAGTCTCTGTTTAAGCTGACGAGCTAATTACTACAGACCTACTCTTCAATCCATAATAGAAATTTGTTGAACAATTCATATAGCCATAGCACCACCTAGTGGTGCGTTGCTGAACACCGAACAGTCGCCAGTGTACAGATCATAGGAGTCAAAGTTTTAATGAAGGATTTCTGAATGGCTGTTATCTGAATGTAAAAAACAAAACAAAAAGAACACTAGACTTCGTTAATCTGACTTATTACTTATTTTATTACTTGCAACATGTTTGTGTGTACAACTCAATGGCAATAAAGATAGGCATGTTCAATTATAAGTTACAGCCTTGAGACGGACCACTTTTCTGCTAAACTTCCATTAGTCAGGCCTAAATGCAAAGTGACGAGGTTCCCCGCTGTCAGGACGCGTGTGTTATCATCATCTCGCTAACGCTAGGTTCTAGGCGACACATTTTTAAAGTAGCCAAAAAATCAATTTCTTTCAATGGCCCCTAAACCATGTTTGACATCTCAGAATGAACTTGCCAAAGTTCCCCCTCCTCTGACACTGGCCCTTTAACTGTCCTGCTCCAGTGTCTGCTGCTCTCTTCCCCATTTGGACGCTTTGTTTTCATTGAAGCTCTTTTGATCATGGCTGCTCATTCTACAGAAGAACCCTTCCCTTTCCACGGGCTACTCCCCAAGAAAGAGACCGGAGCCGCGTCTTTTCTCAGCCGCTTCCCTGAGTACGATGGCAGAGGGGTCCTCATTGCTATCCTTGACACCGGCGTGGACCCCGGGGCCCCCGGTATGCAGGTAAACCTGACCGGCTCTGTACCGATAGTTAGCTTAAGTTAGCTAATGGCTAGTTAGCATGCTAAGCTAAAGGCCTGACTCATTCACGTTATTTGTGCCCAGTCACCAAGGGGTAACTGGGTTAGCTTTGGCTAGGTTAGCATTCTGGACAAGTTCAGCATAAAATCACATAAATAACAATAAATATAAATATGACAACGTCTGTAGCACACAGGAATGAACTCAATGCTTTGACATTTGCAGTCTAATCAACGATGTTGACTGTCCTAGCTTACTATTATCTGGTTTATATAATGATGCAAGCTAAGCACATGAGCTTTGCTTAAAAGGATGCTGAATTCCTATGTTTTGCTTTATTTCTCCAAATCCATTAATTATTGATTCATTTGCAAATA
Source organism: Lesueurigobius sanzi (assembly GCA_900303255.1). Lineage (NCBI taxonomy): Eukaryota > Metazoa > Chordata > Actinopteri > Gobiiformes > Gobiidae > Lesueurigobius > Lesueurigobius sanzi. Next base: position 21,217 of record OMNZ01106288.1, on the reverse strand, counting down.
AAGGATTTTCTATGTATGACTCTTTCATTGTCAGTATTATAAGTAATGCCTAGTATATATGTGTTATACAATTATAGTATTCAATAATAACGAATGATGTGCAATTGAAAATGATATCTCATATGTTGCATGTTCAAAGCGATAGACTGAATATGATCCTCATGACTGTAAACAAATACTGGCAGCTGTTCGGCTTTAGACAGATGGGTACCAGCTACATTTAAGCTCAGATTTTCACCCTGTTAAATTATACTTCCACTGCTTGATACTTTCTAGGTCACCACTGAGGGAAAGCCAAAGATCATCGATATCATTGACACAACGGGCAGCGGCGACGTAAACATGACCACAGTTGTAGAGCCTAAAGATGGGACAATTGCTGGCCTCTCTGGGAGAACACTCAAGGTGCAACACAAATCTGTGTTTTTCCTATGCCCCAGTCCTTTTTAAAATGTCTTGCATACTGTATACTATAACCTTGACTCTTCTATCTCATTATGTCTTGTAGGTTCCTCCTGCCTGGGTCAATCCAATAGGGAAGTACCACATTGGAGTTAAAAATGGATATGAGTTTTTCCCTAAGGCACTCAAAGAAAGAATACAGGTACAGTAATTAATTAGGGTGGATTCAAAATGTGCTTTTGAAATAGGTCTGCCCACGCCCTTCTTCACTACTGACGTGTCATTTGCATTCATTTGAATGCGTGCAAAACCATGGGAACCTGTGGCATTGACTCATATTTTGATGCCTACTATAATTATTACTTGTACAAAGAGACTTGATTATTAGTAGCAGAGAGTTAAAACAACATGTTAAAACAACATGTTAAACATAGCTCTGACGAAGACACGTGTGGTGTTGAAACGCGTTATTTTCTTGATTTCCAGTCCATGAAATAAAGGACGTCATATTCCACTACACTACAGACTGCCTCGGACTATCATTGACTGCTCTCACTCATATTTTGACATTACCCTGTGCAAGTCGTCTCTGCTACTATCTATTTTGCCAGCTTCCTGATAGAGCACCTGTACACGTGGACTGCCCACCTCTGGGACCCTCAGCAGCGCTCACCCTTCTCTATAGACATTGATTATTATTTTGCTTTCGAACAAACATTTAAATTTATGTATTTACTTGTGTTTTTAGAAAGAGCGGAAGGAAAAACAGTGGGACCCACCACACAGAGCAGCACTCGCTGAGGTCTCCCGCAAGACAGAAGAATTTGACCTCTCACATCCCTCACCTTCTCAGGTCAGAATAAGCCAAGTTTGTTTAGTTGGTAAACTCCTAAACGTACATTTACATTAAAATAATACTACTGAGTCTATGTTTATGACACATTTGCTTATTTTTATAGATTGAGAAGCTTCAGAAGGAGGAATTACAGAGTCAGTCAGAGCTATTAGCTACATTGGAAAAGAAATATAGTGATCCAGGTCCAGTCTATGACTGTGTGCTTTGGCATGATGGTGAAATATGGAGGTTGGATTTGGATTAAAATACATAATCTACATAAATGTTTAATGCCCATATGAACTGTGTGTTATTTTCTGCTGACTGTAGAACTGTAGTTGACACCTCTGAGTGTGGAGATCTGGCCCAGTGCACTGTGCTGACATCTTACAAAGAAAAACAAGAGTATGCAACAATAGGAAACGCTGAGATGCTCAATTACTCTGTGAACATTTATGATGACGGAAACACACTCTGCATTGTCACAAGTGGAGGTGAGGACTTCAATTGAATTGTATTGAAAGGAATTGATTGAGGCTTTCTACTTAATTTAGTTTGAAGAACATGATGGAAATAAATCAATAGAACATTCAAACCATTAAATTGTACTGTATCTCCTACAGGCGCACATGGGACACATGTAGCAAGCATTGCAGCGGGTTACTTTCCAGATGAACCTGAACGTAACGGTGTGGCACCTGGTGCTCAAATCCTTGCACTAAAGATCGGCGACACTCGCCTTAGCACAATGGAAACGGGCACAGGACTCATCCGTGCGGTAAAATGCTAATACTTTGGTCTCACAATATTTGACAAAAAGCATTTCATTTATTTATTTCTATTTTCTGTTTTCTTATAGATGATTGAAGTAATCAACTATAAATGTGATCTAGTCAACTATAGTTATGGTGAAGCCACCCATTGGCCTAATTCAGGGTCTGTAATAAATTACAATGTTCAGTCACTTTTTGAAATCACTTCATCATTTATTATATCTTAGTTTTCTTCTTTTTTACAGGAGGATTTGTGATGTGATCACAGAAGCTGTACAGAAGCACAATGTCATTTATGTTTCAAGTGCTGGAAACAATGGCCCTTGTCTAACAACAGTTGGCTGCCCAGGAGGAACAACCAGCAGTGTGATTGGTACACAGTTCAAATGTATTCATATTCCCTCCAGGATCTGGAATAAGTTATTAACCTTCACTTTTTTGCCCAGGGGTTGGTGCCTATGTGACCCCCGACATGATGGTTGCAGAGTATTCTTTAAGGGAAAAGCTGCCTCCAAACCAGTACACGTGGTCGTCACGAGGCCCTTGCACAGACGGAGCCCTGGGGGTCAGCATTAGCGCCCCCGGCGGTGCCATCGCCTCTGTCCCAAACTGGACTCTTCGTGGGACCCAGTTGATGAATGGCACATCCATGTCATCCCCAAATGCTTGTGGTGGAATTGCACTTGTTCTCTCAGGTGGGCTGGCGCTGATCGTAATACGGTTTTATTCACTGCTAAACTAATGCAGGAACCAGAATGTTTGTATCACTTTACAGGTTTAGTAGGTCTTTAACACCCAATACAAAACTACAGTGTGTGCAACCAATAACATTTTCATTTCAATCATTCAGCAATTCTATTGTAGGCACTAAAATGTTATTCTGTACTGTAGTTGGTGATTTTCATTAACTTTGTGTAATTTAAGGTCTGAAGCAGAACCGGATACGTCCCTCTCCTCCAGTTGTGAGACGAGCGCTGGAGAACACAGCCCTTAAAGTGGATGACATCGAAGTGTTTGCACAAGGCCATGGGATTATCCAGGTAATCTTTCACAATGTTGTTTTTATTTGTTCACGTTGGTGTTGTTTATTCAAAATAAAGTCTGAGTTAGGTTTTATACCAATATAAAATACATCACTGGGAATGTTTTGGTGCAGTTGTGTTAAAGGTGCATTATGGAACTTTTTATGTAAAAAAAAATCAGTCGCCTTTTTTGTAGTCAGTAAAAAAAAAAAGTATCATTATTAGATAGTTTCCCGTAATTACGAGAAAATATCTTTTATAAACTCTAGTAAATGTGTTGGAGGCAGATATGGTTATGTGGCGTGTTGGCCTGCAGGTGGCGCTCTTGTGTTGTGGAGAGTTGAATAGTCTTCTAATGAACTTAGCCTGGTCCAGACCAGGCTAAGTTCTCTGACTTAGTTTGACTCTTCATAAACTCTGCACTTTAATCACACACTGAGGATAAAAACACATTTATTACTGACGCTAATGTTTTATTATTAGATCATTGCAACTATATTTAGAAATAAATATGTATTTCATTGACAAAAAATGTTGAATAAACATTATGGTTTATTGATAGGCTCATTATCATCATTAATCATCCACATTTAATGAATGTGTATCTACATTTTGTTATTTTTCATTGGTTCTATTATTACTTAGTCCTTTATGTTGAGCACAAAATCTGATTGACAAACGTCATGACACGAGGAGCACTTTAATGTCTGGGTCAGTCGGGGTGAATGGTTTCCATTCAAAATGAATGGTTTCGCGTGAAATGGACGATTTGAGCGGCGTGAATCGCACTTTTCGGGCGTTTCGTGCGATTTTGGTCGAAATGGTCGCTCGCGACCGTTTCAAGCGTCCGGCGAAAAAGTTGAAAATGTTGAACTTTTTTCGCTTATTCGCGCGCAGCAGCCAATCAGAGCGGCTTGCTCCGGTGACTGCATGAACAGGACTAGACAGGCGGAAGTCTGTTTTCGTGCGGAGCTCCCGGTATTTGGTGAAACTCACACTGCGACTACACTGTCCGCACACTGCGATACCCCGGTTTATTTAGTTGGACTGGGCTAAGCGTGACCTTCTAAAGCTCTGAACGAGTTTGGTGAAATGGACTAAGCCTGAACTCGTGTGTTTATACTTAGTTAAGAGAGAAGTCAGGCCGTAAGCCTAGCGTTACTGAGCCAGTTTTATGAAACAGCCCTCTGGTGGGGGCCAGTGATGTTTTGCTTATTTTAAATGGAGCTTTGTTTTTTACATGCTATTGATGGAAAGAAAGTAACTTTTATCTACATCTAAGGAGCCTCTTTATTATTGGTGCTTCATCCATAGCGACTGTAGCACATCTCAGTGGCTAGTAGGCCTTGTTGGCTAGGTCTCATTAAAAAAAAAAAGTTTTTGTACTGACCACAATGGTGCGTCGCGGTCACCTCAAAGTAAAGGCACCATGCTAACCACCCACACAGCCACTGGGTCACTAAAAGGTCAAATATGCACTAATATCAAGGGTTTTTTCACATACGTTCCAAAGAAAAATCATGAAAAATTGTTAAAATTCTTAATCATCACTGTTATAACTTAATTTTAAAGCTTTACAAAACAATACATCATTCTTTCTTCCTCAAAGGTGGACAAAGCGTTAGACTACCTCACTCAACATGCCTCATTACCCACAAGCCAATTGGGCTTCTCTGTAACCGTGGGCTCACAGAGAGGCATCTACCTCAGGGATCCATCCCAAGTCCTTGCTCCCTCTGATCACGGAGTAGGGATTGAGCCCATCTTCCCAGAAAACACAGGTGCACATTTGAATGATATGTGCTTTTTAAATTCCATATTTTGACACTTTTACATTATTTTGAACCGTCTTTTCTGCGTTATGTGCTCTTGCTTGCAGACAATTCAGAGCGCATCTCCCTCCAGTTGCACTTGGCCCTTACATGCACAGCCCCGTGGGTCCAGTGTCCTTCCCATTTAGAGTTAATGAATCAGTGTCGTCATGTTAATGTCCGCATTGATCCAGTGGGACTGAGAGAAGGAGTACACTACACAGAGGTAAAAATATCACTAGGAATGACCTGTAGGTTTCTGTAGGTTTCACTTTGTGTCGACAACAATGAAATGTTTGTTAATCTGTAGGTGTGCGGTTATGACACAGCAGCACCCACCTCTGGTCCCCTCTTCAGAGTCCCCGTCACAGTCATCGTCCCAACAAAGTAAGATGAATTGTACACTAGTTCTGCTGACCGGAAGTCGTGAGCGCCAGGACTTCCTATCCGGATTCATTTATGTTAAGATTATGTTATACGGTTACAATAATCATGTTTTCTAAAGATTACATGGTGGACGAGTTCCTGATAGATATTTACTTAACTGCGTGTTAACAACGTGAGCAGGGTATTATGTAGAACTCAAATTGGCATTAAATCAAAAGTTCTTGGAAAATCATGACATTGCTCAACTAATTTAACAGCATAAGTTTGTCAAAAATACAAAAGTTAGGGTCTAGACCGGAGTTACCATGGAGAAAACCATACTGTATTTCTGGTCAAAAGTTGTCGGTTGTATCAAATTTTCTATTGAAAATTGAAATTAATATTAAATGTGTATACAATATGACTTTCCGCTACCTGTATATAAACCCTGTCTAGGATGAAATTACCTCAGTGAAGGAGACATTTGTGTTTATAAAGGTCAGAGAGTTTGTCTCCAAGTTAAAGTCTCACAATAATCTGATGAATTATACATTTAAAATGGTGCCGTAAATATGAACTAACCTGCATAAAAACAATAGTCTTGTCTATAGTTCTGATTTTATTTTGTAATACAGCAACAGTCAAAAGTTTGGAAACACTTTTTTTCTTTTATTTCAAGACCATTCACTTTGTTCTCACTCAAGGCATTCATTTTAAGGTCGAAATGGATTCTTCAAAATAGACACTTTTTTCCTTGATTACTGCTTTTCACACTTTTGACATTTTCTCAGTGAGCTTCACGTTTTCACTTCAGACTGTTCAAACCATTTCGTGTGACTACTTTATGAAGCTTATTGACAAAATGCCAAGAATAAAGACAGGCAATTTTAAAGAAGGTAAAATATAAAACATATTTTGAGTTATTTCACCCTTTTTTGTTTCCTACATAATCCCTGTGTGTTCATTCATAGTTGAATGCCTTCATTGAGAATCATACAATGTAAATAATGTTGAAAACAAAGAAGAGCCAATGCATAAAATGTGTTTCCAAACATTTGTATATATTTATAAACGCTGATGTCTCTTCTGCTGAAGTATCCTATATCAAGTTATTAACAGGCAGTAAGTGATCATCTAGAACCCACTGTCCACCATGGAAGTGTTAGAAAATATGATTTGAACGGGTTTTAGCTAATTTTTACGGAAATTAATACGGACAGGAAGTTCTCCCGTTCCAACTTGAAGTCAGTGGAACTAGAGTAGCCACATCGTGCAACAAACACATTCATTTTTTCTTGTCTTGGTGTCTCACAGTTGTCTCCTCATTTTTCTAGGGTGCCAGAGTCTCGTAATCAGGAAGTGTGTTTTACAGACGTCCATTTTAGACCAGGCCAAATCAGACGCCATTTCATCACTGTACCTCAGGGAGCCTCCTGGGCAGGTCTGTGTATTAACAAAATAATGAAACCTTTATGTTGCATTAAAGGCACAATACCTGATTTTAGGAGTAGTGGAATTAGTTTTGTCCTCCTTTTAGTATATTGTAAACTCAGACATTTGTGAAAATAATACTGTGAATCTAATTATAAAGCATTTGTGTCCATTTTTTAGCTTGGAGGCTAGTTTTCTACAAACTTACAAGCTTAAACTCAATCGTATAAAGAAATGGGATTTTAGAAATGTGTTCGGAAATTTTCGACCGCAAGTATCAATTTTAATTTACTCGCTCCCTCTTTCATAGTTTATCATAAAAAACGGGTATAGGGCCTTTTAATTTTCTAAGTTGTCTCTGTAACTGACTCAAACCTTATTATAACCAATTATTAATGAGAGAACAATGGGCCCCATTCATCAATGTTTTCTTAAAGAGGGACTAAACAAGCGTGCCAGAGCCTTACTCCACCCACACCAAAAATTTGAAATCTGCCGTGAAAGAGGCGTGTTCGCTAATCCAGCTACAACTGGCTATGGGGGAGGAGCCACAGTGATGCCACAGCGTTAGAGGATGATGAGGTGTGGCAGAGCTGATGACATAAACTTCTACCTACAGCACCAACTTCTACCTCATCAGCTAACCGCAACATTCAAATGGAATAGATACACATTACGAGTTCAACCTCTAGAGGGCGTTAGCCACTCTGTTTTAGGCATAAAAGGACACTTTTCAGCATGTTTGCACTAAAATGTTAAAATATTAACTGGAACATGTAGATAATACTATTACACACCCATTTAGACAGTTTATCAGCAAAAAAAATGTTTTGGTGTTTAGTTGTTCTCTAAGAAAAAGTTCAAAAGTACAACTTTCTGTTCAAGTTTCTGGCAAATCTTGAGATCTGATTCACGAAACGTTCTCAAGAAGACAAAACTCTAAAGAGAGATGCCTCAAATTCATGAACGTGACTCTAAAAGCACACCACTCCCTCATTATCAGGACATTTACATTATATTCAATCAATCAATATTTATATAGCGCCTTAACAACATCCAAGGGTGCACAAGGTGCTTTACAGAGAAAAAACAACTCAGACTAAGAACAAATAATGAAAGTGGCAGGATTAGGTGTCAAATTCCTGTCTGAATAAATATGTCTTTAGCTCTGATTTAAACACCGATAGTTCAGTGACAGAAAGCAGCACAGGTGGAAGAGCATTCCAGAGCTTGGGAGCGAAGACTGAAAACGCTCGATCGCTCACTTCTTGTAGCGCGACCTGGGGACCATGAGCGATGTAAGCTCAGAAGAGCGCAGGGCCCTGACAGGGCGCTGGACAATTGAATTGAATTGAATATTGACTATGTAAATACAAAGACACACCCTCTAAAGTTTCATTTATGGGCATGACCAGAGCATGAGGCAGTACTCCTTTACTTTTACTTGAGTACATGTGAGTAACATTTTGAAGTATTTAATATTTGTATGCTACTATTCTTTAGATAATGATACTCTAATTGTAAATAACGTCCTGTATTTTGTCTAAAGTCCCCCCCTCTGATCATGACGTGTTTGAACCTGCCCAGAGCAGAGTGGCTACTAACGACCTCTGATCAAGTTCATTCTCTCAAAAAAAAAAAAACTTTTAAATGAAATAATTAATAAACAAAAATGTTTCTCATGCTGTGAAAGATTCAGAATTTGTGGTTCCATTTAATAGATAATAGATAATAATATAGAGATAATATTCTAAAACTGCAGATTTACATTGCGTAAGAGTCCTCCTGACTGTTCTTAGCTGAAAGAGTTCTTCTGGAAGAACAAATCCTAACAAATTTTTGTGAATGCCAAAAAAAGTTTGTTTCATGAAAGAGGCCCAATAATATTTATGTCTGTTTGCAGAGATCACCTTGACGTCTCACTCAGGAGACGTATCTTCGAAGTTCGTTCTCCATGCAGTGCATCTGGTCAAACAGAGGGCTTATAGGGCAAATGAATTTTACAAGTTTTCTTCACTATTAGAAAAGGGGTCTCTAACCGAAGCTTTTCCTGTGCTGGTAGGTCTCAGTCATGATTAACCTCCAGAACTACTTTTAAAACCTGTTAACATATGCAAGCAAAGTGAAGTAACCCCACGTCGTCCCGTTCTAGTCTGGTAAAATCGTGGAGCTGTGTATCGCGCGCTGGTGGGCGAGCCTCGGAGACGTCACGGTGGATTACAGCATCTCGTTTCATGGACTCAGCACATCTCCATCACCTCTGCACATAGTAAGTTAACACATCTTTTTTATCAGCCGCCAAATCGTGTCGGTGTTATCGCTAAACCAATGTGTTTGTTTGTACCAGCATGCCTCTGAGGGCGTGACGATTTTCGATGTTTTCTCCCCTCTGCGCTATGAAGAGATGGCTCCAAATATCACGCTCAAATCATGGGTTCAGCCGCTCAGGTAACTGTCTTTTAAGGCGAGACACGACAGGTGAAAGCATCGATTACTGCTTTTTCTAATTATGTCGCCTTGACATCTTAGTCTCAATGTCAACGTAGAAGAAAGACCAAACTCACCCATGACAATCTTTTATTTTATGATGCTTTTTCCAAGCCACGTCTGACTTTACCAGGAAGTTACTCCACCATCGCCAAAAATCATCAGTACTTTCCCTCTCCTGAGTGAACTCTATCAACCCTTAATTACATTCCACTTTACAGACACCAAACCTCCCAGTCTTGTACTAATATTTTGAGAGGGATTTTTCAATGTTTAAATCCTAGCCTGATTTATTTTTGAAGAGTTTTGAACCGCTCAAAAACAAGGCAACATTTGTTTTGTTTTTAGAGTTATTCTCTAATACGTCCCCTCTGAAAAACATCTTTGCAACTAATTGTTTGTTTATTTGGTTGGGACAGTGCATGTTAATGAGCACACATGAGAACCATGCATGTAAACACACCACTCTGGATTGTAGCCATGGGCTAATTTCCATCCGTTGTCCCACACTCGCACTCACAAACTCACTCTCATTCATTCTGATCTATTGTATATGTTTTTAGTGGTAGGGGAAACCGGAGCATCCGGAGGAAACCTACGCAGACATGAGGAGAACATGCAAACACAGAAAGGCTCCGTCTAGGACTGGGATCGGACCCAGGACCTTCTTAGCTGTGAAGCACGAGCGCTAACCACTGTACTATCGTGCCGCCTAATCTAGAAACAAAAAAACATACATTTAAAATCTGGCTTTATCCATTATGTGGATCCTTTTATAAATATAAAATGTCTTATTTTTACATGAAAACAAAATGACAGAAAACTTCAAATACATGTTTTTATCATAATTATGTCAGTTACAGTTGTGCTCAAAAGTCTTCTGCATTTCACACACAATATGAATGATAACACTAAACTTTTTATTTCACTCATGGTTAGTGGTTGCGTGAAGCCATTTATGGTCAAAAAACAATAACAACTATAAACTAGCCAAATGTCCCTGATCAAAAGTTTACATATTGTGCATCTTGAAACAAACATCAATTTTTTCCGAGAGTCCAATTTTGTCAGAGGAGTCCTGTATTTCAGCTGAAGTGAGTTTTTCTTTGCTCCTGAACAATTTTCCTGGCAGTCGTTGAAGGTCATGTAAACGTTAGATCAGGGACATTTCAATAGTTTCATTATGATTTCAAAAGCGTAAATTCAGTTCTTTTTCAATAAATGGCTTCGCACAAACACTAACCATGAGTGGAACAAAAGATTTTTGAAAGATTAAAAGGATATGTCAATATTTTAGCACAACTGCGTATCAACAAAAATTAAAAATTGATATCGCTCCATTTTATTTCCCCCTATTCACCTGCAGTGTCTTGCCTGAACACACAGATTTGCCTTAACAATAGTTAAACAATTGTTTAGACAGAATGATAAAAGTTGTAAAAAATGCTACAGACGTTTAATAAACATTGGGATACTTTCTTACAGACCATTATCTTCTAAGATTAAAGCCTTAGGAGCGAGAGATGTTCTTCCCAACAACAGACAACTCTATGAGATTGTCCTCACCTACAATTTCCATCAGGTAAAATGTTTATATCACAGTGCACCAGTACATTGGTATCAGGAGTTATAACAGGAGTAACAATAATTATTTGTAATATCTTCCCCTCTTTAGCCCAAAAGTGGCGAGGTGACCCCCAGCTGCCCCATGCTGTGTGAGCTGCTGTACGAGTCTGAGTTTGACAGTCAGCTCTGGATGATGTTTGATCAGAACAAGAGGCTTCTGGGCTCCGGAGACGCATATCCACACCAGGTACACACAAGTTATCATAAACCCAAGCAAATGAAACTGCTACACTGGACAAACTCGTCTCGTGCCAACGGAACAAGTCTTGTTGCACTGGCAGATTGCATTGGCAGATTTATTTTTTTCACTTGGTATGTCAGAATTCCTGAAATTAAAGGTATATTTCAGTAATTTAAACTTGTCAGGATGCCATTCCTTGCCGTGTAAATACTATATTCTACGTGAGTGGAAAATGCATAAATAACTGGTCTTCTGATCCACTTGTGCACCTACTACTCCATTGGCACATGAGCAAATACTTGGTAAAAGACCCCCATAGTGCTGCTGAACCTAAACATGACCAACTGCAACAACCACAGATCTATTTGCTTAGTTAAATCCAGGCGGGCTCTTTTTTTTTGGCCAAGCAGTGTTGTTGTCTTTGTTCTGTCCATTGACTGGTGTTGTGCATGTCGCAGTACTCCCTGAAGCTGGAGAAGGGCGATTACACCGTGCGGCTGCAGGTTCGCCACGATCAGTCCAGTGAACTCGAGCGACTCAAAGACCTGCCCTTCGTCGTGTCCCACCGCCTCTCCACCGCGCTCACGCTAGACATTTACGAAACGCACCGCGCGGCTCTCATGGCCAAGAAGAAGGCCAACTCTGTCACTCTGTGTCCTGGAGCCGCACAGCCCTTCTATGTCACAGCGCTGCCGGATGACAAGTAAGTCACTGTCGTTGAAATTTGTGAGTCTTAAATGAAATATACATAGATTTTTGCATACAATGTGACTTGCTGCCACCTGTAGAAACCCTGTATAATAATGAAACTAAATCATTCTCATCATTAACTCATTACTACATTTTTCTCGTCACAGGATTCCTAAAGGCACAAGTCCAGGCTGTTACCTTTCTGGATCTCTCATTGTTCCTAAAAGTGAATATGGAAAGAAAGCAGTGAGTGGCCTTTTTCATTTATCAGATAAATATTACACTCCAGCGGTCGGCCACGTTCCACAGTAAACCTCCTAAATTGTCTGAAGTGACGATATCCGAGCTTAGGAACGTGGCTTAAGGATTTATTTTATTGTTTTTTCTTGCATGGTTTTCTTTTTGTGCCATTCCTGACACACTTAACAAATGTGGATGCCATTTTTGTTCTGTTGTCCAAGTGAGCGTGGGTCTTTTACATATTTGAAAGAGAGAGTGGCTTGATCCTTAGTAGGGATGTCACGATTGTAAATGTTTGACCATTATAGAGGAAAAATATTGCGATTGTTCACGATTATCAAAGTTAAGGAACAAAATACAGATAATTTCTTTGAAAATAAAAACAAAGGTGCATTGTGGAACTATTTATGAGGGGAAAAAACTTGAGATATGTGACCCGGTGGTTACATGGCACTTGTCCTTTTCATCACAGCGGCCTTCATGACACTCCAAGATTACATGTTTTTTTTTTTAGGGTGACTGGTAAGTTTTCATCGCATTGGTTCCGTCAGTGGACAAAATGTACCAGGAACCCTAAAAAACATTGGACACATGCGCACTGCGGCTCATGAGACGTGACCGCGGTTTACTGTGGGTACGAATATTCTGACCGTGACCTTTTATAACCACGGTAATCATAAATTCGTTTAATCTTGACATCCCTAAACCTTAGTCCATGTTACATAAGAACAAATGCTTGTTTTAAAGTGGAGTGTGCACTGCAGTCGGTGGGAAGAGCAGTTCAAACATGATTGAAGAGCGGGTGTGTTGTTGTTGTCCTTTCCCTCACTGTGTGTTATTCTGACCACCAGGGGCAGGCCTCTGCAAAACGACAAGGAAAGTTTAAAAAGGTACTGATGAGCTAGATCACTGTACAACAGAGCCACCTCTGCTCTGCTGCCATCGGGAAAGGGCCTTTTCTTACTTTGAGATGGGATCTGCAACTACAGTTCACATATTTACCATCTATTTCACTGTTACTGCAGTATTTGAACTGACTCTCAATAAGCCATTGCAGAAGCTATTTCAAAAGTACCATTTTAATTGCAATGGTGGTCAATCAATCACTTAATGGGTATTTCTACTTAAACTGCTGGGTCCTAGCTTTTGCAATACAAAGCATTGTAGAACATCCTTTTGGGAAAATGCTTCACCTTCATTCAAAGTGCTGCCCATTTCACTGTCACTGTGTAAGTGCCTTTAATCATGTTTTTTGTGTTCACTCAGGATATTGTGCCTGTTGTCTACCACCTCATCCCAGCTCCGAACAAATCAAAGAACGGAGGAAAGGACAAGGACAAGGAAACGGACAAAGAGAAGGATGTGAAGGATGAGTTTGCGGAGGCCATGAGGGACTTGAAAATTCAGTGGATGACGAAGTAAGGATCATTTCAGAAATCCTTCACTTGTTTAATTAGGGCTGCATTATATAATTCATTGTGATATTCGATAACTGTTTTGATTAATCCAATATGATTGTGATATTTGACCAAATCTTCTATTTATTTAATTTTTTTTAAGTTGCCATATGGTGTTTGGGTTGTGTTGTGTAAATGGTGATTTATCCTGGTGTAATATTCTTTTAGGCTGGACTCTAATTCAATTTATGATGAACTGATGGAGAACTTCTCGGAGTACCTTCCCCTGCATGTTCAGAGGCTGCACCAGCTCGACTCTGAAAAGGTGAAAGAAATACTTTTTCAAAACCATTTGTATCGAAGACTATCTATAATCTGAAATATTTTGTTTCAGGAGCGTACGAAACGTCTGAAGGAGGTTGTGTCGGCCGCAGACCTGGTCATCTCACGAATTGATCAGACTGCGTTGGCGGTTTATTTAACCATGAAGACAGACCCTCGGCCAGACGCAGCCTCTATCAAAAGGTGCATTTATATACAGTATTTCGTCTTTTTATGTGTGCATATTCGACCTTTTCGTGACCCAGTGGTGCTTTACTTTCCATCACATCATGAAGGCAAGTAAAGACGCCATGCTAACCACCCATACAGCTACTGGGTCACGAAAAGGTCAAATACTCTCTGATATCTAGGTTTTCTTTCGCATCAAAAGTTCCACAATGCACTTTTAAGTATTTGTAGTATCACATAATAGTCACATAGTTAAAGCAGTATCTTTGGAGCTGAAGTAGCCGTTTGCCTGCAGCCGGTGGCCTAGTGGTTAAGCACAGTTGTCAGAACACAGTTACACGGCTCTGATGTTTCGCTGAATGTCACTCCGTGCTTTTGACCCCTTTCACGCTCTGCTGTCCTGCCAAGTAAAACCTCTGGGCCATAAATCCTTTAATAAAAAAGTCTGTCATTTTCATTTTGTGAAAGTAGCTCACATTCTGGGAAGCCATATTATATCTTCTGATATTTTACGTTTCAGTGACATGGAGAAGCAGAAGTCCTCTTTGTTGGATGCCCTGTGCAGAAAAGGGTGTGCTTTGGCCGATCAGCTCCTCCTGCCTCTCTCTCAAGATGGCGCCGCTGCAGGACAGGTCTCAGAAGAGGACGGGGGAGACTCCGCCCCAAGCAGCTCGGACGACACTGCACAAGCAGTGACTAAAGCCCTGGCAGACACCTTCTGGGAGGTGCAGAAGTGGGCCGAGCTCACCGACTCAAAGGTGAATTTGACTTGGTAACATTATTTATTGCTGCAAATTAGGATATTTAGCTGACACTAAAATTCCCTTTTTTAAATCAAATAAAACAAATTGCATTTTGTCATCTCAAATGCCCCTTCTTTGTCTAACCCTTTCTTATTCCTCGTAGGTGCTAATGTTTTCATACAAACACGCTTTGGCAAACAAGATGTTTGGTAGAGCTTTGAAATTCGCCACAAAGATCGGAGAGGAGAAATCCAGCAAAGAAAACACAAGAAATTGCATCCAGGTATGTCATATATCAGCATTAAGTTGCTTTCACAAGTACCACATCATAAATTATCTTCCACCTGGCCTAGGCTAAATAAAGACTTAACTGGGTCCTAAATGGATCTAAATTGAACTAAAATATATCTAATCTGGGTGTAAACAGCCCTAAAAGCATTACTAAAGCATACATGAAATGATCTGTAACTAAAGATGCAGTCTGGAACTTTTATTGCAGAAAAAAAACCCTTGACACCAGTGTGTATTTGACCCTTTAGTGGCCCAGTGGCTGTGTGGGTGTATGGAGTCTTTACTTGCCATCATGATGGCGTTTATGACCTTCCAGGATGATGTTTTTAAGGTGACTGGATGGTAAATGTATCCAGGAGCGGCATGAAAACCACACATACAGCCACTGGGCCACTAAAGGGTCAAATACTGCTAATATCAAGGGTTTTTCTTTATTTTTTTGCATGAAAAGTTCCACAATGCATCTTTTTTAAAATTAAAGTCATTAAAACAAACAGCTAGTACATCATAGACACTGCTAAACACCTGAGGCCTGTCTCTCTTAATGATAATTAAGAGTTATAATTATGAATTGCTTTGTGTGTACACTGTTGTCCTTTATAAAGCTCATGTTGGTTTTCCATTTCTAGCTGATGAAGAACCTCAAATGGGCCCACTGCGCCACCTACAGTGAGAACTGGCTCCCGGTCATGTATCCTGCAGACTACACCCTGTTTTAGGCACATCCTCCCTCATAAGCATGGCCATATATCATTGAGATTGTGCCCCTCAGGGTTTTTTCTTTCTTTCTTTCTTCAGACTTTTTACCAAAATGGAGAATCACTCTGAATGTTCATGTCTAACCACAGCACATTAGAAGTCCAGGACATTTTATTTTTTGTAGTCTCAGAATGGGACTGCAGTGGACTTTTCGAAGTAGCACAGTGGGCATTGTGTCTCTGCCTTGGCCCGTTTTTAGACGCCAGCAATGCAATTCTTCTTCTGGAGTTATGAGAATACTGGCACTCATTTTGGTGTCGTCATGAGCACATTCAAGTTTTCAGATCTACCTATTATTGTTATATCCTAAATGTAATTCTCTGTAAATGTAATTATTGTCAATGTCTATCAACACATGTCATCGGACTATTTTATAGGTTTGTGTCATGATGTGGCTCCGCTAGCTCCGCTGACCCGAAGTTGTGAGTGCAAGTATTTATTTCTGTCCCCATTAGCTTAGACCAATTTGAATAGACACTTTCGCTGCTTACATCACCAGTGACATCAGCTGGAGGCAGGAAGTGAGCACGTGACATGAGATTACACTAAAACTAGCGATTTTATAAGTGTAAAACTACAACTAAAAGATGTGGTCCTGTTGTGCCCTAAGGTGCAATAACAAGAGGAATGACATTTGAGACGATACAATAAGGTTTTATCTCATATTTCCAACAACTGTTAGACATTTTTTTATCGCTACTATGACAACAGCTGCAATGGAAATCAATGGGGACCCTGAATGTTTACAAACAATGAAAGGGTCTATAGCTCTGAGAGTTTGTCTTGAAGCTAAATGCTGACAGTAATTTGATGAATTATAGCATTTTAAACAGTGCTGCGAATATGAACTAATCTGCATAAAAACAACTTGCCAACCTTTCACCTGACATCACAACGCTCTAAAGAGACTGGTTTAAAGTTGATGTGGTGGGCAGATGAAAATTCCTTTGTTGTAACTATCGAAATGCTGATTTATTTATTTATTTTCTTGGTTTATGAGTAATGTCTCTGCCATTATTGTGACTATTCATGTGAAACGATAACTAGCACAAAGTTTATCATCTTCTCTTTCAGTACATTTGAACCTTCTTTTCTCATAAAGACAGGACTTTCAGCCATAAGAATAATAAAACTCAACCTATGATCGATCCGTGTCAAGATCATTTAACACGGACGTCTCCTCGGCTGTCTAGAATGAGACTAAAGCTAGATTAAAGTTAGTTCATGAGACTAAAACTATGACTAAAATCTCTAGATATTTTCAAAAAGACGAAATAAAAATGAAAAAAAAAGGGACTAAAATGATCCAAACTTCAGTGGCTTCTGAGTCTTGTATCATTTAAATTTATTGCCAAAGGAACAGCTCTGTGGTAGTTCATGTGGGAAGCAGAGAATATTATTAAATATGTTTGTAAACAATAATATAAAGTTTGCTCAAAATATTTCAAATATAGTAGACTAAAAATACGTGGATTTTTTGTCGACTAAAACGAGCAAGATTTTTTCCTAAGCTAATCCTAATGGAAATGAACACAAACAGGAAGTACTGGCGCTTACAACTTCAGCTCAGCGGAACTAGCGTAGCCACATCATGCAACAAGTCAATTCAAAACCACGGTGCTGTCTGAATTTTGGACTTTTAAAACAATCGGACTCACTCTAGCACCATTTCCTCAGTTAAAGGGGATGCTAAAGTACACTTTTTTTATCTTTGTTTTATTAGGCTCGTCCGTGCGTGTAAAGTGTATATGCCATTTTTAAGCTCATAACCAGATCCAAAACACAACTGTATCGAGGTGCCTTCTACCCGTACCTTACCTGTAAACGCTTTTGATTTGTGAGCTGCGGTACAGTAGCATCACTCACTCAAAACGCACATCACTCGACTCTTTCACACACAGAACAGACTCAGCTGCCTTCACTCGATCACATTTCACTGTAAATTACTACTACTATTACTATTTCTGCAACTTTTGAATGGTTGCGTTGTACACAGTATCATAAAGGTTGTACATACAGGTAACCTCCGGATATTAAAATGCAATAGGTATATAGTCAAATATTATAGATGTATTTTGCATATATGCATGTCGTCTAGGATAAAGGCATTTTATTTGGACACATACTGGTTTGTTTTATTTTGTAAGGTTTGTAATCCCTATATTATTGTACGTGTACGTTCACAAGAGTGTGTCTGTGAATGCTTGTTTGTAATTTGTGGGTTTATTTTATGTAAGTGAACATCCATTTGGGCTGTGAGACACCAAGGCTAGTTCATGCATAATCTAAATCGGTGGTTCTAAACGCGTATGGTGTCGGAACCCATCACCACGGCAAAAAATGGTGATCTTGATGTGTTAAAGTTGCTCAAATGAACAATATTTGACAGTCAGTGGAGTAAGTATTTGTTCACAAACTATTGTTGAATAAGCATAAAATATGCCTAAACAGCTAAAATTGTGATGATAAAGTTGGCAGCAGCATTCATTTAAAAGGACTCAGGTTGGGGATTCTATACTTTTTCAGTATAATATTGAAATTATCTGGAAAAGGCTCACGACCCATGAAAAACGGTCCCTTCTTCAACTCACTTTTGGCCCCCAACCCTCCCATTGAGAAACGCTGATCTAAATCATCATATAGACCAGTACAATATCAAACTTTTTTCAATCAATTTATTTTTGTAACGCCCAATATCATAACAGACGTCATCTCAAAGGTCGGTATGGACAAAAACAAATCAATATCAGACATCAAGAATGATCAAAAATAAGTCACACACGAATGAAATGTCTGGACCAGATGTAATGTCCCGTGAATAAGTAAATCACTTAGAGTAACAAGCTTAGAGTATCTTTTTCACCCCACTGTTTGCTCCATACATTTTCTCTACACTATACTATACTGTATGTAACCCCCTACAGATCCCCACCACTTAGCGAATTGCATATGTCACATTTCTAGCGATCTCTCTGGCCATTAAGTTGAAGTGTACGCCTGGGAATGTGGAGGCGGCCGCCGAGTGCAGCGCTTCCTTCTCTCTTGGGAGTTGGTCTTTTTTGAGATTGGTGGGACCCTCTTCATTAACCTCAGTTTACACACAGAGGTACGGACCTGCTTCTGTCCATGGCTTTGGCTTCTCATGCCTGCACATTTACCTCCGATCGCAACATCAAACTCATATGATTTTGGCCTTTACTTGCCCTGTGTATTGTGTAATCATTGCCAACTGTTACTTTCAATGGCCTTAACTTTCACCATTTACTGTAACAAAACTATGCCGTCCATCTCCTGGCTACACTTTTACGTGCATTTCTTTCACTTTGCTTGTGTCTGGAAAACAATTCAAAAAGTAAATGCCAAGATTTTACAATTTATGTTATTGTATACAACTGTATGTTTGCATTCAGTATTTTATACCCAGAACTTCTCCTCTGGGCGACGGAGTGACGACTCCAGCCACATTTTGTGATCTCAGACAATGAAGCAACGTTTAATAAATGATGAGAAACAACCATGTGTACTTTTTGTCACTCAGTAGACACAGAATAATGTCAAACTGTTGGACTACTGCTCCAGTACTACTACTGGGAAATGGCATGGGACTACTGCTCCAGTACTACTACTGGGAAATGGCATGGGACTACTGCTCCAGTACTACTACTGGGAAATGGCATGGGACTATGCCCAATAAAATACTTCTATTGGTAACACTTCAGATTACTGACCACTGCATACTGTGTACTAACAAGGTAATTACTCTAAACTTTCCATGTAATACCAAGATAGTTACCACTACATACTATGTACTAAAGGATATTTACAAGTACAACATAGTAGGTTACTTAAAGTGTAAGTAACATAGAAAATGGTCAATAATCTCAAGCAGGACTTTCCCGGGTTTTACCCATATCAACTCATAACATCCAAACTTGAACGATCCACTGGTGTTCAAGTTTGCTCAGTGCTGACGAAGCTCTTTGGATGAAGAGCGAAAGTCCTTCAACTACAGAGTACATATGAAGACTGAAGAATCTTTGCCTACAATGGACAACTCCTGGACGACTGAGAACTTGCACAGACGGACTGTTATGAGTTGATATGGGTAAAACCTGGGAAAGTCCTGCCCTTACTTACACATTAAGTGTCCTATTATGTTGTACTTAAAATAGTTACTGGTCAATATCCTTGTTTTGTACATAGTATGTAGTGGTCCAATACCGGGTGTAAGTATGTTATTACAGAGTAAGTACAGTAATTATTCAATAGCAGTTGCTTTAAACCAACATAACACACAACATAAGTTAAAATAGTTTGAATTAAAAAAAAAGATTTTGAATGGATTTGTCGTTAATTCAAGATATTTTAACTTCTTGTTTGCTGTAGAACTGTAACATCTGTTTTCACACAATGCCAAAAAATTAAATACCACAAAATAGTACAAAAGCCTGTAAACTCATCCCACAGCAGAAAAGTCCTTACATTTTAAATTTCCCCATATAGATCTTCATGTCTCCATCTTCAGCCAACAGCGTTGTGTTAAACTCCTTCTTAAACTTCTCGGTGAACTCGATGTCCGTCACCAAACGGACCTTATTGGCCCAAATGATGGTGGTCCTGGGATGACAGAAGTGGCTCATGGTGAACAGCAGCTCATCCAGATAGATGTGATGATAAACCACGTCTGCCGCCAGCACAAAGTCAAACCGGTGCAGGTGCGAGGGGTAGATGCGGCCCACATCGAAGCTCCAGGTCAGGGGAGAGATCTGGGGTATGTGCTGGCACCTCCCTCTGGTGTTCCTCATCACATTGGCCCGAAGGTTTCCCAGGCAGCTGGACAAGTCTGTGGCTGTCACTTTGGCTCCTAAAGACGTTCATTTCAACATTAAAGTCACATGGACAGCACAAACCCGACCCGCTTTCACCATTTTTTTGTATTAGTTATTCATTTGACAAAAAATATGACAAAATATTTTAGTCCTCCAAACTAACACTGCTTTTAACCTCTTAAACCCTATAGGACCCAAATTGGGCACTAAAATCTCTCCTTCTTCTCTCTCTCTTTCCCCTCTCCCTCTTTCCTTCTTCTCTCTCTCTCCTTTCCCTCACTCTGTCTCTTTCCTTCCCCTCTCTCTGTCTCTTTCCTTCCCCTCTCTCTGTCTCTCTCCTCTCCTCTCTCTCTTCCCCCTCTCTCTCCCTCTTTCCTTCTTCTCTCTCTCCTTCCCCTCTCTCTGTCGCTTTCCTTCCTATCTCTCTTTCCCCTCTCTCTCTCCCTCTTTCCTTCTTTATGTCTCTCTCCTTCCCCTCTCTCTCTCTCTCTTTCCCCTCTATCTCCCTCTTTCCTTCTCTCTCTCTCCTTTCTCTCTCTCTGTCTCTTTCCTTCCTTTCTCTCTGTCTCTTTCCTTCCTCTCTCTCAAATTGGGCACTGCTGGGGTTTAAGAGGTTAATGCTACAACTTTGAGGGTGGAAAAAATGGTAACTATGCTGAACAAAAATATTTATATTCCATATACACAATAGGCCTATTTCTCTCATAATAATAATAATCTTTATTTATAAAGCACTTGAATGAATGAATATTGCACACGTGTGGAATATCAAGATGATGATTAGAGAGCATGCATATTGCTCAGGGGTGTGTGTGTGCAGTGGA